>MJUT01022088.1:85403-121619 GCA_002080005.1 Gigantidas platifrons
TGAAATGTTCTACTTGTCCCCGGGCAAGTCATCTGAAAAAAGTTACTTGTCCGGACAAAATCCTACTTGTCCTGTTTTTTGTACAAACATTTGATACTTATAAACACAGTTGCTAAATTGAACTTGTTTATATTGTCTATTACATCATTGCATAAAATTTGAAATATAGTTTTAATAAAGTTAACACAAACATCCCTGCCTAAGTGATCACTGCCCAAATGAAGGCCATTTTAAATTTGGATTTAACATAGGAATATGCAGTCAGAGAATAGCTGGTTGTTTTTAGATACAGAATAAACTGTGTTGAAAAAAAATCTCATATCAATGAAGTTCATTTTGATTAACCTTGACAATGGATTTATCAATCAAAACAGTCATGTACTAGTATTTAGTTTTAGTGGTGTCTTCATACTTTGCAGATGACTGGTGGGAAGATAGGTATCCATTCTGTCCATGATTTTGCCAATAAACTGATGATTTCTTGTCAGCAAAATCAGAGTATATTCTGCAGGTATTTCAATATGAGACACCATCAGAATCCAGCAGTAAACATGAGAAATCGGCTAGCCACTTGGGTGTTTTTCCTCACATTTTGTGTCCTTTTCCGCTAGAGTTTTGCATTTAACTTTTTCGTGATGTTCATTGTGGCCAGAATCATTCCCAGTCTTTTTTTTTATTATCAAATATTTGTCCATTGTAACGACAGCAACCCAATTTGTATTATACGTTCACGGATGTAAGGCCCTGTTTGTTTATGAAAAGCTATGGACAAGCAAGGAAACGTCACATTCGGAACTCCGGTTATCGTTAAGTAAATGCAGTACAATTATCATTGCAATCGGGTCGTAATACTCAACTTAGAACTTGTACAATTCTGGTTATTTTTAGCTGCTTTCGGAACACTAACGTGATCGTTTCCAATAAAAAAAAAAACAACCCTTTATCTATATAACCGTCAATATTTACGATATAATATCATTTGAGGAATTGTCTTCCTAGAATACTTTAATTAGAAATCATTTTTATTTGTTGATTTTTACTTGTCCCCGGACAAGCTAGCCAGGAAAATCTACTTGTCCGGCAGGTTCTATGTACGAGTCGGACGAGTCGGGCATGGCAATTCCACACCCCTGCTTGGGATTGTAACGTTTCTAATTTCTTGGAATATGAATCCCAGCTATGATTTCCTCACCCAATAAGTTTGATTAGTCACAATATGACTGAAAATTTGCTAAAAGTGTTGGAAAGAAACACCTAGCCTACATGTAGGCTATTTGACCAAAACAATTGAATAAATTTATCAACAGTTTTTGTGTGGGTAGCTACATGTAGCTATACATGTACATACTGTAATTTGATAGAAGGATATGATGTCATTTTAATGTTACACAATTTCTTTATCAATGGGGTAGTTGTTCGTACATGGTGAAGTCATTTCAATTTATCATAAACTTGTTGACAATTTTATGAGTTTTTCTGGGTTTTTTTTTTGTCCTGTATACATGTATATTTAGTTACTTCATACTTTAAATGGAAGCCGTTGCATAATCACAATGATTCTTTTGTTGATAATGAATATATACATTTTCTTTTGTTAAATTTAAAATATCTTTACCTGGCAAAATAAATGGAGGATCTTCAAGTACATGTACTGGTGCATATTTTATAAGCAAATAAAAAAACAAAATTAAAGTATATAATGTTCACAGATATTTGTTATTTCTGCTGCACCCAGAGTACTCACTCCTTTTTAATGTCAACAAATTAAAGGTCATTGAAAGAAACAGGTAGTAATATATGTTCTGGTGGCTTGGGACAGACAAAAAAGCAGTATAAGATTGTTGTATAGTGCAACATATTTTGCTGTCAAACTGTTTACATGGTTACCATGATACATGAATATTGGTCCTAATTGGACCCTCAGTATGACTCAGACCCATTAATAGATATTGATTTTTAAGTGACCCTCTTAACATTGATGATGTTCAGCTGGCTACTACAGTAAGAGGCATTATCAGGTCTGATAAACAGTGAAATTAACCATGCCATCCAATGATAGAGAAATTAATGTTTTATTAATATTTGTACATCTTTATATTAGGAGAAAATTATTTATTGTTTTACATAGGGGTAGCAGGGCTTTTAGTATTTTTATAGTGCACCTACTTGTAAGTACAGTCAAAGCTGCTTTAGTGACCACCTCTATTAAGTACAGTCAAAGCTGCTTTAGTGACCACCTCTATTGAGTACAGTCAAAGCTGCTTTAGTGACCACCTCTATTAAGTACAGTCAAAGCTGCTTTAGTGACCACCTCTATTAAGTACAGTCAAAGCTGCTTTAGTGACCACCTCTATTAAGTACAGTCAAAGCTGCTTTAGTGACCACCTCTATTAAGTACAGTCAAAGATGCTTTAGTGACCACCTCTATTAAGTAATAACTTATGTGATCTTATTTTTATTTCCCTTCACAGTGCATTTTATATCAATAAAACCTGCATTAAGAGACCACCTGTCTTATGTGACAATATTTCACTGTTCCCTGGGAACATAAGACAGGTTTAACTGTACTGCACTATTTACAGGCAGTACTTTTGATTGAAAGTGAACATTTCTCATGAATGTCTTATACAACACTCTTTGAAATTAGGAGGTGCCAATTACCATTTTAAATATGCGTAAAAATACCTGGTACCACCCCTTACTAAAAGGCCTGGGGTAGGAGTGTATTGAAAAAGGGGGGGTGGGGCACATTTTAGGTGTGAACCAAACAGTGTGTGGGGAGGGGGGGCAAATTTTCAAGACTGACATGCCCCTGTTTTAATGAAAACATTTTTGAGGATTTATTAATGAAAGAATTAAAACTTAATTAGACTTTCTTATAGAAAGGAATTCCATTGATGATGAAAATAGATTCCCCATTACCTATCCAATATAATGTTGTTTTATTGATAAAGATTTATTTTGATACCAGTATATATGTCTGTAGATGTGAATATATTTCTGAATTAATATGAGAAAAAGCATTCTAGCAGAATGTATGTCTTAGTATGTTTCTGTGAATAAAAATAACAACATTCATTTATAGGCCATCAAAAAAGATATGTACTTGAAGAAGAAAAAAAGTAAATTACCTACATATTGTTTACCCAATTGTTGATCTGTAATTGTAAACCGCAAACTTCCTCCACCAATAAAACGAAATACCACGATACAACTGAATTATTGCTGAATGTGGCATTAATTACCATAACACCTCCCCCCACAATCCGCAAACTAACTATTTTTTAGTCATGGCCTAGACCTATTGGCCGTAATCGTCATTGCCACTGATTTTTGTAGTTGCCCAACTGAAAAATGTACATGACGTATCATTTAACATAAGATATTCATTATTGGGGGTGCACAAGTACTTGAAATGAAATTTGAATTTACTGGTCCTAATTAAACAAGTTCTTGAATTTAATTTTATTTATTTCTAAATAAAAACTGAAAAATTGACTGGTCCGAAAAAACTGTTACTGGTCCACCACTCTCTTGGACCAGAGGACTGGTGCTAATCGTGAGGACTGGGTACAGCATAAATATGTCAAAGGAACAGCAATTGTTTTAATACAAATAATAGTTTCCTGGTACATTTTTTTGTACCTGATTCATGTACATTGTATATATGTACAGTCAAACATGTCCTTGCGGTCACCTCTATTAAGCAGTCACCTGTATTTACAGGTCACCTTTTCTTGTCCTATCATAGAAAATTTCTTATGAATTTAGCCTCTTTTAAGAGGTCACATATCTTATAAGGCCATTTTTCTTTTTGCCAAAGGTGACCTCTTAATACAGGGTTGACTGATCATGATACATGTACAGGGTGTAATAGCACAAGAGAATGATGGATGAAAACCATAGAAACAACACAAATTTCTGCTATTTTCAGTAAAATTTTGCAGTTGTTTTGAAATGATATTCTCGATTTTATGACAAAAATTTCTTCCATGTTTTAATGGGTTTTTTTAAACTACAAAATTTTCGAAAATGTTAGAACTGTTTTATGAAGCTTAAGTACACTACATGTACATGTACATTGTACAAATACATATATGTATAATCATGTGCTGATATATCAAAGGTCAAAAACACCACTCTACATTATGAAAGTATTAACTAATAAAAATGCTTTTATAAATATAGACTTTTGCAATTTAAATTTTTTTTGAAGTGGATATCGGTTACGTACTACCACATGAAATACTGCGAACAACGAACAACGTTAATTTCCAGTGTTACAAGTACAGGAAAAAACTCCTTGTAAAAAATATTTTTCAATTGCTACTAAATGGATTTTGCAAAGATATGATATTACATGTATCTACATTGTATCAACATGTACCATACCTACATTTTTGTACAATGTACGAGAAGGACACAATTTTGACGCCCATGATCTACTTAATTGAAAAATAAGAAACTCCCTGACCTGGTACATTTTTGTACTTTCCACTGACAAATTTCATAATACACAAATTTATTAATTGCAATCATATATATATCGTATACACAATTAATTCCTCAATTGTTTGTTGGTATAATGAAGGAAAGCTGTAAATTTGTTCTTTTGATGATAATATACATGATTGCTGTTGTTAAGGTAACACTTTTATAAAATAAAATAAAAATTGGAGGGAATTTATTTTTCAATAAGTGGTTATTAAGTAAATTTATTTAAGTTTTTTGTTGTGAAAAATAGAATTGAAAATATCTTATTAGTGAATAAAGACATATTCATAAATAACAAGTACATATTATAACATGTATTTAATCTTGAAATTCATAGAAATTGCTTTGATACATTGTAGTTGACGTCTTGAAATTCTTTTATTTTTTTTCATTCATGTATATATGGGGTCTTATTATTGATAATTAAGGGGATGTGTTATGGTCATTATCATCTGGTGCAAAATGTACTTGGAATTACAACATGACAACCACTGCTAAAATTGTTAGTTCGCTTCCCTCCCAAGGGAGGTGTACTCAACACATCATGTCATTAAGTTTGTCATAGGAAAATTCACGAATATGAAATGCAGTTCCTACTTTCTATTTTAACATAAAAACATGAAAACAGCGGAGTTTGAATAGAGTTCTGATTTCAAATATGGTAAACAAGGAAAAATTGATAAATCCAGTGTAACGCTGTGGCACTTCCAACTCCATTAAATAATATCCATGCACCTAGTGAACTACGGCATTCAGATTTGCAAATTTTATTTCTCGTGGTTTAATAATCATTCAAATATTTGCATGTTTTTTGCTCGCGTTTTAATAATCATTCAATACCATTAAGTTAAATAAATAGTTTCTTCATAAAACCATGAAGTACTTTTAATTACATGTTCCGTGCTGTATTTTTCTACGACATTATATCTGGATCACTGATTTAAATAGAATAATGTTTGATCAATGCTTATGACCTTAACAAGAATAGAGACATTGATCGTTTACGCTTGTCTTTTTAAAAGCTTTATGTTGTGTAGTGAACGATCCCGGTTAATCACGCGGGGCAGAAGTTACGGGTGTGATAAATAATGAACAGGGCTTTCAATATTTTTTAAGTCTACCAGTACTTCACTATTTACAGACGGTACTTTTTATATTAAAATTTGTATGTAATCGTAATCGTCCGAGTTGTGATGAGTGGTTACGAAGACTATTATCTTAAAAAGTACACTAGAACATCACAAACATTAGGAATTGATGATGATCTAAAACATATAAAAAATTAAAATATAAATTTCCGTTGAACAATCATGATCGTGATTTAGTAAAATGATAAATACATTGTACTTTGAAAATCATGTTCGTGAAGGAGGCGGACACTTGCCGGCAGTTACGCCTACTGATAGAAATATTAATGTGTATGTATCATATCATACAGAATGTAAAATACTAGTTGAAAAAATTGTAATATTAGAATTTTAGCAATAATGTGGTTGAAAACACCACCCACAACAATATGAACCACTCCTCTGGCAAGTCACACCTTAATTTTCTATACTTAAATTTTACTAAATTTACATTCGAAAATTTCCAATACATTTCTCAAAATGTACAAAAAAAAAGGATTGAAACTGAAATTTTATTTAAGATTAATAATTTCCAAGAAAGTTTTATTTGATACATGTATCAAAACGGGAAATTTCATTCTTTCAGTTTCACTTACAAATGACAATACAAATAATTGACATGTTTTTCTCTTTTCAGAGTTCATCAGGAAAATGGGGTACAGAGAAAAAGACATACATTGATATAGACACTGCACGGAATGTAAGAAAATGTGATCATCATAATGGGGGTCTAGTGAAGGGGTATCTAGATTTTCTCCCCCCCTTTTTTTTTACATTTTGACTTCCTGTTAGTGAGTCCCACTTCAATTAATTTGTATATACATATGTATGTGTTAAATCAAGACACGAAACAAATATTTGGTAGTGTAATTTAAATTAAGGTATATACACAAATGTACATTGTAAAATTTTAGTAGTCCATCAACTAACTGACTTTGCACATGAAATATTCCATATTTCAGTAGCCGGCTGGTCCACTTTTTGAAAATTTTCAGGGACCCAGTCCAAATAATAGTGGTTTTGGGCTACTGGGTCCCTGTTAAGTTTTATCCCAGCTGGTACGTTGTAACTAGACTTAATACAATTTGTATATAGAGGGTAAAAATGTATGATGTAGATGGGTAGGCTATCATTTGCCTACTTTCAAATGTCTGAAAAAACCTGTATTACTTAGCTTTAATCAAGCATTTCAATAATGGACGTTTCCAGGTTCTTTTACCCACTTAAAATGGTATTTGGTACATGTACAAAAATGTACCTCAAAAGTGTATTTCACAACGTATTAATGAAAAATGTGAAGATTTTAATAAAAAAAAGTGCTGCCAGTAAATAGTGAAAAATATTGGAAACTCTGTTTAATGGGAAAAAATAAAATAATTTAAAACTCTGTTTAATGAGAAAAAAAATAAAATAATTTTATTTTTTATTCCAAATTCAGTTTTTGTGTAGAGGCAGTTTTGGTTAGGCAGACAGGTAAAACAAGATAACAAAAAAAATTTATTCCTTATCACGCGACCAAACCCAATTCAAAAATCAAATTCTAGTTTCAAATTATATATATTATAAAAAAAATCAATTATTTCCAGATATACGGAAATATGACAACACTTGTTTGACAAAAACATGTACTGATCTCAGTCTATAGATTAAAAATTAATTGAATCAGTTTTCAAAGAATACCGAAAATAATTACATTTTTCTTGAAACCACTTAAACTGTCTTAGAGTAGCCATATTGTATGACAAACAAATAGGAAGATCTTAAGGGAATAAACCACGATCTGATTACTGTAAAGTACAGTTTAACACAATAGAATTACTAATAATTTTTTATCGATTTTTGCTAACAAGCCATTTTAAATACAGGAAGAATCTACTGTGTGGTTGGGAGTCCTACAATACTAATGAAGACATTCGCAGGCCATTTTTTTCTCCGTCTATATTACGGTTTTGATATAAATTTATGAACGGAAAAAGGAAGTAGATTTATATACCAATAACTATATATGAATGATGAGATCCTACATTCTTTTTTAGCTTGTCAATTAACGATAAAATATATAAAAATAGAACAAAGTGATTCCAGTAAATGACAAAACGTAATTCCCACTGTGGTTTAAAAGTTAAGAACGATTCTGACAGACGATCTATTGATCAAGCACCGACTCTTATCCACAATATTGGAGAGAGGATTTATAAGTATTTAGTCAAATATGTTCTATCAAACCTCACGTTTGTTAATAGATTTGATGATGTTAAACGTGTTAAGCGTCTGTCGATATAATTATCATTAGGTAATTAATGTCTATTTGCGGTGATCAGGTGGTTATATTACGTGCCAAACGAATTCTCTGATCGATATTAAAAACCTGGCAGCTCTTCGAATTCATAACTTGTGTTACATACACATGTATTTTTCATCCATATTTTTGGCCAAAAAAATAATTTTAATTAACTCAGAACATGAATTATTCTGATATTGATAAAATGGGTGGGAAAAAGAAAAAAAAACGGTGCATGTTGTTTCGATAGATTAAATATAAACAAAACATAATGTTCTACACTGATAAATTGTGTACATTGTACAAAGTATATAAAAATGCATGATTTTCTAACTAAGTACATAAGTACAAACATACATTTTGTATATACTGTTTTCTTCCTCTTATAAAGCCACTCCCATCCAGCCACCCCTCTTATCTGTAGTTGCTAGCACTAGCTGGATTCACTAAGAAAACAATTTTAGTAACCTAGCAAATCTTCTGAGAACCCAGCTTTCAGCAACTGACTGCTTACATTAAATATTCAAAATGTCAGTAGGCAGCTGGGCTTCTGTTGGAAAATTTTTCCTGAAACCCAGGGCAAATTTTAATGGTCTTAATTAAGCTACTGGGCCCATGCTAAGTTTTATTTCTGTTTTATTTACATGCAAAAACAATATTGAGTTTGCTTAAGAGTCAAATCAATGAAAATAAGAGTGGATATACAAATGTATTAACATTTCACAGCATAGCAAAACATTTTTATTGTGATTCATTACCACAAATTTGAAAACTAGTGAATTTTATACATGTACCCTGGAAAATGAGTGCTGTTTCTAAAGCTTTATGAACCACATGCATGTACAGTATTGTACTAGATGATGTTCACTTTATTTACCTGTTCTCAAATGAACTGAAAAATGATTTTTTTTCAGTTATTTAACTTATTTTAGCTATTTTCTTCTGGGAAGAAATTGCCGAAAATTGATGGACCCAGTCAGAACAGGTCAAGAAATTATAAAGGGGGGTGTAGATTGTTTCAACTATTTTTCAGTGATTTTCAGTTGTTTTATTTGTTTCTAACCAGAATCATCCCTGTAAAAGAGATTTTTTTTTAATCACATGTATTCTTTATTATTACATGTAATTTGTGATATTATTGTGATATTAAAAGTACATGACATACTGGAGTCTGGATCATTGTTATAGGTAGAATCAAGTTAGAACTGTCAAAGGTCTTTAGGTCTACATTACATGTACATTGTACATGTACATGTGCATGTACATGTATATGTATATAGTCATAGGCAGGTCCAGGGGGAGGCCCCCTCCCCCCACCTTTTCTTCTGAGCTAAGTTATTGACGGGTATTTCCAATGTTGTCCCTGTCATTTTTCTTTTTACCATGTTTTGTAATTGTCTCTTTGAATTACTCCTCAGTATCTTTTGATTTTTCTTAAAACAAATTGTTTTGAAATCTGATTTTGTTCTGAAAAAAACCCAAAGCAATATGGAAATGTCTGGAGCTGCTTCTAATAGTGTCTGAGTCATGTGGTCAAATATGTTTAACCTTTATAATTTGATAATCATCTTTATAACCTACAATAAAAAGTCAAATGTTTGAATTATTAATGTGATTTGAAGGTTATATGCATTTCACAAATGAAGGTCCATGGGTCTATGTATAGGGTTTTTTAGATGTAGATTCAAACTTAAAGCTTATGCATTGTATTATATACAGACCTGATTTTTTTCCGCCTTAAAGCGGAATTCCATTTTTTTTATTCCGGATTTTACTGTTTTTACCGTTACGATTCCTTTTTTATAGTATATTCAATATTTCCGCTTGCCGATTTCCGCTTTATTGTTGGCTTCGTAAAATCAGGTCTGTATATATAAGAAAGACCAAAGGATTACATTATTGTTTACTGTGTGTCCAAAGTTCAACATGTAAGCTGGCATGATACAGTCCACGAAATGAAAATGTTTATTTACTGGGCTGAATCAAGTCCTTGAATTTATTTTTATATACCGGTGTGTTCTTCAAAAAATGAAAAAAAAATAGTGGTCCAAAGTTTTACCGATCTTTGGCCAGAGGAGCGGTAGTCATCGTGAAGACTGATGATAAAATTCTAAAACATAATCTCGTAGAAAATCGGCCGTAATTTGATTTCTCTTTTGTATATACACAATGTATATATTCATTGATTTTTAGAGGTTAAAATATATATATACAGCTGTATATATATATAATGCATGTGCTGAGATGTAGAATCTTTAAAAAAAATCTTCTTTTAATTCCAGGTAAGATCAATAAACAGGCTCATGTAAGCCTCTTGTTAATTAGCCTCTTTGATAATAGAGGTATTTTATCTTGTGGTATCATATTCATATCCAATCTAGTTTAGAAAATGATTAGAATCAGGTAATTATATACTATGATAGGATGAACATAGTATCAGAACTATCAGTAATTAAACTGTATATAAAATAACACTTGTACCAAAATAGATGTCGGTAATAATTACTGATGAGTATATATTTAATGTAGTACCAAGTGATTCTACCTTCCTAGCTTCATGTAGCAGTCAGCTACCTTCAAGAATTCATTGACACTGCTATTGTACATGTACTGTCCTTGAGAATACATGTATTGTACCTACAGATTCTACCTTTCTAGCTAGCAGTCAGTTACTTACGAGGATTCACCGTGCACTGACCCTACTATTATACTGTCGTTTATGTTGTTATTTATTTTGTCAGTGTACATGTGTTGTCTCTTTGAGTGGAAGTGAGTAAAAATTACTTGCGAGAGTACATACACAGACTGACAGATTCTACCATCCTAGCTAGCAGTCAGTTACTTACAAGCATTCTCTGACACTGCTGTGGTACTGTCCATTTTTATGGTCAGGTGTCATACATTTTTGTAATAGTGTGTTGTCTTTTTGAGTGAAAGTGAATCTGTCAGAGATACGTTTACTTGCTACTGGTGCCTCGAGTCCTGGACTCTGTCAGAGATACGTTTACTTGCTACTGGTGCCTCGAGTCCTGGACTCTCAGAGATACGTTTACTTGCTACTGGTGCCTCGAGTCCTGGACTCTGTCAGAGATACGTTTACTTGCTACTTGTGCCTCGAGTCCTGGACTCATCACTTGTGTTTGAGACTCACATTTTTTTTTCACACATTTGTGGGTCTCATGAATGACTTATCAGTTCGGTCGACTAATCAAAATGTTATCCTGCAAGGATTTCTTATCTAAGCTTTTTATCGTTTGTTTATATGTATTCTCATTGAAGATCTAAATGTCAAGATGGGGAAGTTGGCAGCCCATTAACAGGTTTAACCCCACCACAACTTTGTCCCTATACCAAGCCAAGACCTGAATTTCCAACGCCATGTCATGTACCCCCTCATCAAAGGACAGTCTAAGCTTTACAATGGGTATCATCTAAAGAAAAAAAGACTGCCTTTCTAGAAATGCTATTATGCCCTTCAGATCCTATAATGCCTATAGAAAAGCATTTGTATTTACCTACAAGCATTCACTGACCCTACTATTTCCAATGCCATATCATGTACCCACTCGTCAAATGGCAGTCGAAACTGTACAATTGGTTTCCTCTCAAGAAAAGACTGGCTTTCTAGAAATGCTATTATGCCCTTCAGATCCTATAATATCTATAGAAAAGCATCTGTATTTACCTACAAGCATTCACTGACCCTACTATTTCCAATGCCATGTCATGTACCCACTTGTCAAAGGGCAGTCGAAACTGTACAATTGGTTTCCTCTCAAGAAAAGACTGGCTTTCTAGAAATGCTATTATACCCTTCAGATCCTATAACTGTCTATAGAAAAGCTTCTGTATTTTCAGGACTTTTTAGAAGAAGAAGGCAGTGGTAAAGACAGCAGTGGCCACGATGCCACAACAGATGATGAGGATTTACTTGATGGTGGATCAGGAGATGATAGAGTGGATATTGATATAGGAAGTGGATCAGGAGATTCTGAAGGTAGGGCATACAATGTGGATTTGAGAAGATTTTGATTGTCCCCCACAAACAGCATATTATAACGAGACATTATAAGCAAGTACATGTACTTGTACTAACTAGTTTAAATCCTGCTCATGGCAAGGTGTACTTGAAGGTTGTGTAGGTCGGTGGTTTCCTACCGGTACTCTGATTTCCTCCACCAATAAAGCTGACCGTCACGATATAACTGATATAATGTTGAAAGTGGCATTAAACACCATAACCCTACCCCCTAAAAACAACGAAATAAAAAGTCTAGCCCTAGGATCATCTCATTTTCCGCTAATCCATGAAAATTTATGCTAACAAAAATAAGTGAATCCTTAGTATTGGAATATATATCAATACTTATTTATAGCCTTGAACAGCTGTTTTTACTATTATTATAAACCTTTCAAGTATTAACTAATTAGAACTCTAGACTGTGCCAGCTTGTAGTATAGGAAATATTATATCTAAGTTAGAAAAACTGATGACGACTTTGTATATGTGTAATTTATCATCAATTACTTATGGGGCATGTGTGGTTTAGAGGTCAAGGTTACTTTTGTATATGAGTTTAGGGTTGTGGTGTTACTCCACTTTCAACAATGTTTCAGTTATATCGTGGCGGTCAGTTTTATTGGTGGAGGAGATCGGAGTCTTTTCCTTTGTTCCAGAGGTGACCTCTTAATAAAATTTTATTGTACAAATTTTTTCTTATTTTTCTATCAGTCCCTCAACCAAGATTTTTCAAGTTGTATTCGATAAACTTGTGTCGCGACATGATCTTGTGGCTGGGGGTCAAAATCCGGACTATAATATTCATAATTCATCTGAAATCCTGTTTTAATAGTCATAAATCAAACAGTATCTCAACTTTAATAATCCTTCATGGTTTCCAAAGGGGGAGGGGAGAGGGGTACTAAATTGGCAAAATACTCCCCAATTTTCTTTCATTGTCCACTGTGACTATGTTTTAAAAAGATTTCCCCTAAAACTTTTTTTTTTCATTGTCTGCTGTGACTATGTTTTAAAAAGACTCCCCTAAAACTATTATTCTTTTTTCATTGTCTGCCTGTATGATGTACATTGTATGTAGAGATGTCGCCACCGACCATTAAAAGTTAAACTTCGTAAAAAGTTAAAGAGTATAACATTTGACCACCGTCTTAAAAAGACACAATAATTGTGTATTTACCATTATGGTAGAAAAATAAATAAAAATTCTTATCTGAAAAATTGAATAGACAGTCTTTGAACCGTGACGTTTTTATTCAGCCTGGTATTTTAATATTTATTGGATTACAAGGAATGAAGTATTTCACTAGTCAGTCGTTCAACCCTACTTTAAATACAAGGTATAATCTATCAAAGGAGTGGTGAACTTTAATTTAAGCTATGATTTCTGTAAAAAGGCCGAAGAAATTTCATTTGCTATTTAACGTCAACTTGACATGATCGAACTGTGATACATAAGCTACGAATTCTGTTAAAAGGCCAAAAGATTTTGTTTGTTTGTTTGATTGTATTTAACGTTAATGCCATTTTCAACAATAGTTCAGCTACATATCGTGGCGGTCAGTTTTATTGGTGGAGGAAACCGGAGGACCTGGAGAAAACCACAAATCACTGACAAACTTTATCACATAATGTTGTACATCTGGCCCTGATCGCGATTCCAGCTCAGAACATCAGTGGTGATGGGCACTGATTGCATAGTTAGGTGTAAATCCAACTACCATACGATCACGGCCACGACAGCCCCTAAAAGGCCAAAAGAATATAATTTTCTATTTAACATCAATTTACATGACTTAACAGGGATGCAGTCTGAGTCAAACCTCAGAGTCAGAGTGAAGCCTGCATTAGTGACAAGGAAATATTGTTGAATGTGGCATTAAACACCATAACACATACTCACACACAAATGCTTTAGTGACCACATCTATTAAGCAATAACTTGTGTTATGTAACTTAATTTTAATTTCCCTTCACAATGTATTTCATATGAATTAAACCTGTTTTTAATGACCACCTGTCTTTTATGACCCTATTTCAATGTTCCAGAAGAAGTTCTCATAAGACATTTGTTACTGTACATATGTACGTAGTTTGTTTTTGTCACAAACTTACATAGGGGCTGTCATTGTTGAGATCATGATCGTATGGTAGTTGGATTTACAACTATGTATGCAATCAGTCACTAATACCACTAAAGTTTTGAGTTAGAACTCCGCTCATCATAATCCTAATCTGTAAACCAATAATATGTACAGTAAGTTTTAATAATGAGTTCATCATACATATGTGTCAGGATTTCCCTACAGCTCTAACATTCTCCAGTACTTGAACATTTCTAACACCAAGCTGTATATATTGAGTGTTCAATGTATGCTTCAGGTAATTTTCTCCCAACATGGTACTTCACCGTGTGTTAATGTCTGTTTAACTATAATGATTTCCTATTTTTACACGGAATACAATTCTCGCGAGGCCCATGTTTTCTTCACATTTATTTCTCACGAAATAACTGCATTACATTATAGATGCGTTTCTACGGAAATAGTTTTTTTTTCATGTTCGCCACATGTAATTACACATATGTCATTAAATATCACGTCTAATTAAATACTGATATTGACCATTGTATTGTTTTTTAATGCTAACTGTATCTGGATGTAAATGAACATGAGAGACTATCCATCATTATGCTTAAACACAAATTAAAGTAAAGGAACAGCTTGTAGTAAGAAAAGATATAGATGTAAATGAACATGAGAGACTATCCAACATTACACTTAGACACAAATTAAAGTAAAGGAACAGCTTGTAGTAAAAAAATATATAGATGTAAATGAACATGAGAGACTATCCAACATTACACTTAGACACAAATTAAGTTAAAGGAACAGTACTTTTATTGCCATTCTACATTTTACAGTCACATGATTGTTCCTTTGAAATTAATTGTGGATAAAAACACATTTATTGTTGAGTAGCCAAAAATAAATAGCATATTTTCATTCCAGTTTTTGTAAAAATAAAAAAAAATTTAAATATTGAAGTTAAATAGTTATATATTGTAAATTATGAAATATAATGAAACCTATCTAACTAAAATGAACCCTTAAAACATGAAATCTTGAATAACCAAATAAACAAAGTCCCAACATAGAAAATCTCTCCATTTAGAAAAGCCAAAGCGATGAACTATTTTAGTTTTAATTAGCTGATTAATTAATTGAGTCATCAGGTTAATTAAGCTATCAGTTTCTATGACCATATTTTGTTACCATGGCAATCCCACGACAGATCAAAGTAAAATTGCTAATTTTAGAAGCGGCCATTCATTTAATAATACATAACTTTTCTCTTTCTCTCTCTTTTCCAGTTAACAAATATACAACAAAAGCACCAACCACAAAGAAAATGACAGCTTGTGAACAGCTGAGATCGTCTACAAAAGATTTCACTTCAGGAACATACTATATACCAGTATGTACAATTACTGGAGAGTACGAGAAACGGCAATGTGAAGGGAAAGCTGGATCTAAAAAATGTTGGTGTGTCAATCCTAAAGGAGTAGAAATTCCAGGAACACAGATGATTGAACCAGATATGCCAGACTGTCATAAAGGTATTACTGATTTTGGATATCCTCGTTGGGACCTTTGGTTTTCTAGTTCCCAAAGACTGAAATTATTTAGTATTGTGTTTTCTCCCAGCCAGAAATTTTTTTTTCATTGCCATTGGAAACAAAAGTTCAATTTTTTTTTAACATGGACAAATCCAGAATTTTTTTTCTCAAATTTTTCAAAAATTTCTCATTGGAGACTGCCGAGTCTCCCTTCCTCCCCTCCTCAAAGTTAATTGGTCACCCCCTTCATATGATGATTTAAATTTAACAGACAACTAAGCTTGATAACAAATACAAATGTATACAAATTTTCACATTAAAAAGTGAAGAAATAGAGTTAATTGTTTTTTTGATTAGTTAAATATAGAATGGCATTTCACATTAGTATGTAAGGGTAGAAAGATAACAGTTCAAAATGAAAACAAATAGTGAGGCAAGATATAAAGATATAAAACTGAATATCAATTGTATTCTTAAACTGATGTCAAAAGTATTTATGACAAAGCAACTCCCACTTTCTCTATAAAATAATAGAAAAACCCAACATACAAAAAAAATCTTTAGACAATTATCAGCTAACAATATCTATACAGCTATTTAACTGTGTCCTTCATATTACAAAGCATAACAACAAAAAAACAATTAAATCTGTACTTTCTAGATAATGTGTGGTTTAAAAAGAAATTTGATTGTGCACCAAATCTTTTCAGAAATGTTTTAAACAATTGAGCAAAAGACATAACCAGATGTTCGTTTTTTAAATTAATTATGAGAATCGTGATCAACTGTCATGTGCAATATATATGTGTGAAGGATGCATTGTCCTTTAATCTTGCAATGCAATTTTTTGGTTATTTTTTTTTATTATTTTAAATATGAACAATTTTGAAAGAAGTTATTTCAAGATTATTTTCTAAAATTGTCTTTAAAAAAATGAGGGAAAACCGACTCTCAAATTCTGTTGAACCCAATGAAAATACAGGACCAACACATTTTCATTGGTCAAAAATATGTTTTTCTTCATTAAACTTTCTATTTTGTTTAGGAACAAACCTTTTAAGCCTTGTATATATGAAGAACAGTACTGAAAAATTCATGTTAATCTCTCCCTCACTATCAGTGGCATTAAGATGAATAACAGCAATTGATGTTTTGTACCTTTATGTTGCTTAAGCTTTTTATTTTGGTTATGAACAAACCTTAAGCCTTGTATATATATATCACATGGTGAAGAATCAGATTGGAAATGAGCAAATTAAGAAATAATTCCTAGTAGCCATAGTTTATATCTAGTTTTAACATGGGTAATATCATTTTTATCTGGAGCAAGGAAATTAATGTTACGTCTGTTGCAACATTATACAAACAATGGCTTCCATAAATTATTTCGATTCTAGTAGGAAAATATAATGTATCTAATGTATCTTTATTTCTTCATTAAACTTTTTTAAAATTTTATTTAGGAACAAACCTTAAGCCTTGTGTATATGACATGGTGAAGAACAACCGAGGATTACTTGGCAGTCAAAAAGTTAAATGTAAAGTGAACGGTGAATATGAGGAAATTCAATGTCATGTCAGAGAGTGCTGGTGTGTTGATGAAATGGGAGTCGAAAGAGCTAATACAAGAGTATTTATTGGTCCACCAGTCTGTGATGGTAAGGTCATTGTGTTGATTGGAGGAGGGGGAGGGGTTGGTGGTAAGGAAGCTAATACAAGAGTATTTATTGGTCCACCAGTTTGTGATGGTAAGGTCATTGTGTTGATTGGGGGAGGGGGTAGGGGTTGGTGGTAAGGAAGCTAATACAAGCGTATTTATTGGTCCACCAGTCTGTGATGGTAAAGTCATTGTGTTGATTGGGGAGGGGGAGGGGTTGGTGGTAAGGAAGCTAATACAATAGTATATATTGGTCCACCAATCTGATGGTAAAGTCATTGTGTTGATTGGAGGAGGGGGAGGGGTTGGTGGTAAGGAAGCTAATACAAGAGTATATATTGGTTCACCAGTCTGTGATGGTAAGGTCATTGTGTTGATTGGGGGAGGGAGAGGTTGGTGGTAAGGAAGCTAATACAAGAGTATATATTGGTCCACCAGTCTGTGATGGTAAGGTCATTGTGTTGATTGGGGGAATGGGAGGGGTTGGTGGTAAGGAAGCTAATACAAGAGTATATATTGGTCCACCAGTCTGTGATGGTAAAGTCATTGTGTTGATTGGAGGAGGGGTTGGGGTTGGTTTTAAGGAAGCTAATACAAGAGTATATATTGGTCCACCAGTCTGTGATGGTAAAGTCATTGTGTTGATTGGGGGAGGAGGGAGGGGTTGGTGGTAAGGAAGCTAATACAAGAGTATTTATTGGTCCACCAGTCTGTGATGGTAAGGTCATTGTGTTGATTGGGGGAGGGGGAGGGGGAGGGGTTGGTGGTAAGGTAGCTAATACAAGAGTATATATTGGTCCACCAATCTGTGATGGTAAGGTCATTGTGTTGATTGGGGGAGGGAGGGGTTGGTGGCAAGGAAGCTAATACAAGAGTATATATTGGTCCACCAGTCTGTGATGGTAACTTTAGGTTTGGTGTATGGTATTTAACGACACATTCAACAATATTTCAGTTATACCGTGGCGGTGAGTTTTATTGGTGAAGAAAACTGGAGTTCCTTGAGAAAACCTGTCGCTAGTCACTGACAAACTCACATAATGTTGTATCGATTACACCTTGCCATGAACGGGGTTCAGACTCACAACATTAGTGGTGATAGGCACTGATTGCAGAGGTAGTTGTCAATCCAACTACCATTTGATCACGACCACATTGACCCCTTCGGTGATAGTAAGGTCATTGTGTTGATTTAGCGGGTAAACAAAATGCAGACCCCTCTTATAGTTACAACTATCCACTCTCTAGAGTACTCAGTGCAAATGTATCACTTTGAAAATGCATAGAAACTTCAGATAAACTTGTAAAAACACCCCACTCCAACCCTCCATTCAAATATTCAACCCCAACCCTCCACTCAAACACTCAACCCCAACCCTCCACTAAAACACTCTGCCACAACACTCCACTAAAACACTCAGCCCCAACACTCCACTAAAACACTCAGCCCCAACACTCTACTAAAACACTCAGCCCCAACACTCCACTAAACAATTAGCCCCAACACTCCACTAAAACACTTAGCCCCAACACTCCACTAAAACACTTAGCCCCAACACTCCACTAAAACACTTAGCCCCAACACTCCACTAAAACACTTAGCCCCAACACTCTACTAAAACACTCAGCCCCAACCCTCCACTAAAACTCTCAGCCCGAACCCTCCACTAAAACTCTCAGCCCGAACACTCCACTAAAACTCTCAGCCCGAACACTCCATTAAGACACTCGGCCCCAATACTGCAACCCTCCACTCAAACACTCCACTCTCTAAAGTACTCAGTGCTAATGTACCAGTAAATTGTTTGTAAAAAGTCATAGAATAGTAAGTTTATCAAATACTGTCAGATAATAAAGTAATTAAATCATTCTTCAGAAATAATATCACTTTGAAATGCATAGAAACTTGAGATAAACTTGTAAATAAAGTAAAGTGTAAGAAATGTATGATTTTCTAGATAGAAATAGATATCTTTGTTTTTCAATTCCCACATAAATTTTATATGAGATATATCTATTTCTGTTATCTTTTTAATGTTAACAAACAACAATTAAACTTTTGTTTTAGACTATTTTAATTCTGGAGAACAGGTTAGATTTGAAATACAAAATCTTGCTTATTATTGTTTTTTTTTTTTTATAGGTTTAGGGTTATGTTAGGTTTGGTGTTTAATGCCACTTTCAACAATATTTCAGTTATATCCTGGCTGTCAGTTTTATTGGTAGAGGAAACCGGAGTACCCAGAGAAAACCACCGAACTGTCACAAGTTACAGCAAACTTTATCACATAATGTATTAAGTACACCTTACCTGAGCAGGATTCAAACTCACAACGTTAGTGGTGATAGGCACTGATTGCATAGGTAGTTGTAAATCCAACTACCATTATACGATTACGATGTTATAACATATAGTTGTGTCATTGTCGTTTTCTGTCTGCAGTCATGTTTTTTTTTCTTTTTTTTTTTTTTTTTTTTTTTACAATATCATAACTTCCGTTCAACTGATCATTCAGAAATATTTAAAACAATGAACCTTGGCACAAAATAAAAGTTTAGGTTGATTTTGATGGATGTTTGCTCTCCCTGTTTTTTTTGCCTACATGTAAACAAGAGGCCCAAACATGCTTTACATGGTTGACTTGCTGTGGTCGTCTAAAACAGTATCCAGGCATTATCGCTTTATAAATGAAGTTGCAACAATTTTGATGTTCTGTTAGTAATGTGAAATGACTATATGATTATATGTTGTATTAGTGAAATGTCTAATAAGGCTGCATGTTTCCCTACTATATGATTATATGTTGTATTAGTTAAATGTCTAATAAGGCTGCATGTTTCCCTACTATATGATTATATGTTGTATTAGTGAAATGTCTAATAAGGCCGCCTGTTTCCCTACTATATGATTATATGTTATTAGTGAAATGTCTAATAAGGCCGCCTGTTTCCCTACTATATGATTATATCTTGTATTAGTGAAATGTCTAATAAGGCTGCATGTTTCCCTACTATATGATTATATGTTGTATTAGTTAAATGTCTAATAAGGCCACCTGTTTCCCTACTATATGATTATATGTTGTATTAGTGAAATGTCTAATAAGGCCACCTGTTTCCCTACTATATGATTATATGTTGTATTAGTTAAATGTCTAATAAGGCCACCTGTTTCCCTACTATATGATTATATGTTGTATTAGTTAAATGTCTAATAAGGCCGCCTGTTTCCCAACCCACAATTTGAGAAATGGTTAGTTAGTGGTAGGACATTTTTTTTTTCTTCTTTAAAAAATATCAAAAATTTGAAAAAGCCACTTTTTGTAGTTACATGAAGATGCTTGAAATTAATACTTTAAAAAAAAAATTATTTAGAAAATTCATAATAAGATTTGCTTTATGCCGATTTTGATGGCTCTGTCTGGTAACAGTAACACCCACAATTATTTTATGGATGCCCTAAAGTCTGGCTGTTATTGTTATTTCAGAACCAACAGAAAAATCAACAATGGCTCCTCCAATAAAACTATTGCCTACATTCGCTCCAGAGACACCATATCCATTACCTACTGAGACAACCAAGCACCCTCATCATCACCACGATGATTCAGATGACGATAAGGATGATGGAGTAAGTACTCACAAATTAATTACAAGTATCAGATGAAGGGGGGGGGGACACTGTGTTCGTCTATAATAATCATTATTAAATGAGAAAGTTGAACTATGTAGTTAGTTTAGTTTAATATTATATTATTGCAAATAAAACAGACAAGAAGTTATCACAACTTATGGACTGTCCTCTCCCTACAAATAATACACATATAATAATGTCAACAAATCTAGCACATATAGATAATATTTAACACAATATAGTGAAACATGGGAAATAAGTTGATGTAGTTAATGGCACGGGATATATTTCCCTTTCTTGGAATGCCATCTTCCTCCATGATGGTAACACTGAAAGTCATGAAAAACAAACTTTCAGAAAATGATATACATATTGGCCGATTTCCTTGGTAATCTAAGTCATTGTCTATTTGCTGGTACCTAATTTTGATATTTTGAAACAAATACAGTAATCATAAGGTACGAACAAATTCGGACGAGATCAAACGACGAGCAGAACATTTATACCGGTAATATACATGACATGCGATCCCTTTTCGTCGCTATTTAGACCACACCTCCAAACTTCAAACGTCTAAGACTTTGCTGTATATATATATACATGTCACAATGAAATTTAGGTTAGCTTATGGTGTTTAATGCCACTTTCAGCAATATTTCAGTTATATCGTGGTGGTTGGAAGTGAAATTTAGGAATATACCAACAAATTGTATGACTAAAAAATTGTTACGAGAAAGAATGATGAGAGGGAAGAAATTTAACAGTGTAATTGAACTTCTTACAAAAGTTGGGAGAGGTTAAACATGTACATCCCACAGTATGATTTGTTTTCACCATAAAAACTATTTGATCACATGACCATAAACAATAATTACTTTAATTTTTAGCTCACCTTGCCAAAGGCAAGGTGAGCTTTTGCCATCGTTTGGCATCCATCGTCCGCCGTCTGTAACTTTTAACCTTTTTGTTGGGTACGCTCAAAGTCAGAAAATTAGAACGCCAAATAATTAAGTAGTCTCATGGAGAGAAAAAACCCAAAGATTTCATTAACTATAAATTTGTTTCTTCAACAAATGTTTTACCCAAATATTTTGTTCGATATGATTCTACAGGTATCAGTTTCATGAATATTTACATGAATTTTTTTGTTATTTATTCCAGTATGAAATTGAGAAGACGCCATCATCAGTTGATGTCGGTATAGGAGGTATGTCATACTATGTTTACAGAACCATTTTGTGGATGTATGAACAGCATCAGTGGAGTAATGGTTTGCGTGCTCGCCTTGAGTGCAGTAGATCGTGGGTTCGAGCCCCGGTTGGGTCAAACCAAAGACTATAAAATTGGTATTTGTAGCTTCTCCGCTTAGCACGCAACATTAAGGAGAAAGAGCAAAGAGTGGTTGTCTTGGATTCAGAATAATGTGTCCAAATGGAATGGCATGTCTACCCGCGGACTGTTGTTTCAGTGAGCTAGTACTATAAAAATCCAACTCAGCATGTTGATCTGGAACAAGGCGGACCTCATCATCATTTCATTGAAAATTAACTTGTTCTTGCCATGATATAGCTGAAAAATTGCTGAGTTGGCATTAAACACCAATCACTCACTCTCTGGGTGTTGTACAATAGAAATGTAATAGAAAACAAAATCCTTACTGATAAATGGGACTAAAATTGAATTGCATTTTACAAAGTACAAAGTAATTGTGTTGTTTGGAAAACCAAGATGGACACCCATCACATGACATAGTCTAGCTTAGGAAAGGGTTTAGAATCCTTCTCAGAAATTGCATTGATATAAACCAAACTCTACGTTTGTAAAAAAAAAAAAAAAAAAAACCTTTAATTAAATGTATATAGTGATTCAAATATTTGTTTATGTTTTTTTCACTTTTTGTTTGTGGAATTTTATTTTATCGTTAATTTGACAAATTCTATTTTTAGATGTTTAAATATGACAAATTCTATTTTTAGGTGGTAAATTTGACAAAGGTGAAGAAGATAATAATGAAAATGACAAATCTGTAAGAACTCATAAAAAACCAGAGGCCCAGTCAACATTTTTACAGATGATAGAAAGTCCAGGAATTTTAGCAGGTAAATTACATGATATACGGTGACTCAATTATGGACTACAAATCTATATGATATACTGTGACTTATTTTCTGAACTGCCAGTCTATATGGACTATAGATCAGGTGACAAATTCTGCATAGATATTCCAGAGCTTGTGATCCCTATCATGATTTTCTTGATAAAGGATTTCTGCTAACAAGAAAGATACTGACCCAAGGGTTCCTAATGTATAAGTTGACATCATCACTTTGAGAATTTTACGGTTGGCACCATGACTTGTTTAACCGCTACGAAATATCTTTGGCACAAATGATCGTGAATATGTTCCGTTTATCGCAATTACAATCCTGTCCTTTCCTTTCATAGCTCATCACAAGAAACTGTATTAATTAATTAAACCACTCTGTGGTGTAATGGTTAGTGTGCTCGCATTGAGTGCAGTAGATCGTGGGTTCGAGCCATGGCTGGTTCAAACCAAAGTCTATAAAATTGGTATTTACTGCTTCTCCACTAAGCATGCAGCATTTAAGTTTAATAACCCTAACTGGTTGTCTCAGAATCAGGATGACGTGTCTGAGTGGAGAGACATATCTACCCTCAGGTGTTACACAATCCTATGTGGCCTTGTATGTTACACAGGCTGTTGTTTCACTATAAAAATCTACCCAAGTGTTTGTCTAGTACAAAAAGGACATCATCATCATCTCATTGAAATGTAACTTGTTCTCGCCATAACACAGCTGAAAATTTGCTCAGTTGGCATGAAACAACAATCTCTAAGTCAGTCGTTAATTGATTGATTGATTGTTGTCATCTAGCATCGAGAGAGCAGTGACAAAATTTGTTTGTAAGCAATTGCTCGTCATGAAATGTTGTTCCTTAAGCAATAATTGACATTAAACAATAATTGCTCAGTCAATCAATGATAAAAATGATACTAATGAATATTCATATTTTTTCAGCTGTTATTGGTGGATCTGTCGTAGGATTATTGTGTGCTATTTTACTCGTCATGTTTATCGTCTATAGAATGAGAAAGAAGGACGAAGGCAGCTATCCATTAGAGGAACAAAAATACACAAACTATTCATATATGAAGGCTCCAGACAAGGAGTTCTATGCTTAAAAATCTTTGTTTAGAATATACCTGGTGCACTTAAAAACAATTATAAAATGTGAACAATGACTTGTTCTATAAATAGATCTGGGGGTTTTTTCTGGGAAAGGGGAGATAACTAGTTCAATCTGTCAGTAAGTAGGACGAGAGTTAGAAAAGGGTATGATAGAATTTGGAATTTTTTTTTAGAGAGGTGTGTTTTACCAAAATGTGATCAAGATGGAAGCTTTAATTCTACATTTGTTTCAAAGGAAATTGCCAATTTTTTTTAATATATAAATTTCCAATTTCATTGAACAAACCAAAAGTGAAAGTGAAAGTTGTAGCGAACGTAATGAACAAATATTTTTTGTTTTATATTTATATAATATAACTGTATTATATATGCAGATGATAACCTTCACAATATTTATTTACATATGCCTCATCTTTTTCATTGGATAAGCTGGATTCGTAAAAAATCTAAAAACAGCTAAATGCACGAATGTCAACATTCATTTTACATGGGGGAAAAAATCGCAAAAAGCTTAAAATTTCAGTTTTCAGACTTGTATCTATAGATGTAGGTTCATGCAAATGATAAAAACAACTTGCTTTGTTTCAATTGCAATATATTTTTCGAAGTTAACATATGTTGGAATTGAAATCAAAGTTTATCTGTTAACAACTTGTATTTTCAAGTTGATATAATTCAGCTCATTATATAGAGTGTTAATATTTGTAGTGTTCTCGTGTGTTTTTTTTCGTAAATCTTGTGCACAGATGTAAACCATTGTAAAACTGGGCTATATATTTCGTCATACAGGTCACACATGTTGTCGGTAGTTTCATAAGTAGAAACTATTTGTTGGAATCAGGGAAAATTTTTTCGTTAAATCTTTGTCCCATTTCGCGTTATTTTATGAATGAGTTGTGAAGCATGCAGTGCTTTAAGTAGATGAGCTGAACAATTTTTATTTTTTTTGTGACGCAATACAGTTTGTATTGTAAGAAAATTGTAATATAAAGAAGTTATGAATTTTTAAGATGCAATATGATTTTTAAAGAAGAAAATATTTTTAGTATTCTGAAAGTTACATATAACACAGCATACGATTAATGTGTTTGAAACTGTCTTGGGTGCATTTTTATTATTATTTTTTTTTAAATCTTCTTCAAAGTTAGAAAAGACGCAAGTCACAATTTTTAATATGAAATGCATTTGTAAATAGTAAAAGAGAAGAAAATATCCCCCTTTTTTTTAAAAGCATATTGTTTTAGTTTTATATTCTGTGTTTAATCATCATGTAGACATTGAAAATGTAAAATATTGTTCATGTATGTCTTGTTTTTATGTATTGTTGAATTTTTTAACAAAATAAAATTGAAGTTCATTGCAATGAGCTTGTTCACTACTATGTACACAATCTTCATTCCATATGTTTTATCTTGTGTTGTATAAGTCATAGTGTTATCAATCCAGATGAACAAGGATAAAATACAATAGAAAAAAAAAACATATAATCTAACCCTGCAGTTTTTTATGCGAAATTTTTGTAAAATTTGAAGGACAATTTTTTCATGTAAAACAATTTGGTTTTTGTATCATGTGAATACCATATCCTGGCTCGGAGGAAAGACAAACTCCCCTAAAAGTCACATGATTGCTCCCTAATAGCTAATGATTGCCATTTCGTGAAGGACTTGGTAGGAACAAAATTTCCATTGCAATGAATTTCAAACCCATCATGCACATTTTATATGATACAAGTTACTGTTCAAGAAACCCTTTTAGTAATTTTTATCGATATTTTTATTCAACTGCAACAAAAACTGTTGTGTTTAATTGTATGTTGATGCCATCTGTTTTATTGAAGTCAAATTTGCTGGAAAAATCTTCTAAATTGGACCTTTTTAAGTTCAGTAGCAAATACTTACATTATATCTCCACTCACTTGGTGAAGCTGAGATCAATAATATGTTCTTGAAGCACACATTAGGCACACAAGGAGAAGGTTTTAATGTAAATTTTCAGAATGGAAAGATTGGAAGATTGCTCTGTGTTCTGTAATTTTGTTATTACCCTTATTATACAATAAATACATGTACATGGTTGTTTTCCATATTTCTTTTAGTGCTTTTCTTTTCAAGCTTGATCAGAAGAAGAAAATGTTGCCAGGAAATTTTGAATATTTTTATTTGTGGACACAACAGTGGTTGTTTGTGTGAAGATTTTGGTTGTTAAGGAAGCTTTCAAAAGTTTGTGTCTTCATGTGAAATGATACCATTTTGTTTATTGTTCGCATGCTTGTGGTTGTAAAAAGAAATTTGTTATTAATTTTGTTTCCTTTGGAATTACCTTATAGTTATATTTTAGAATTTTGTTGGGTTTTTTTAAGAGAATTTTTAATTATTATAAATATGTTTTATCACACAACATAGAGTAACAAATTTTACTATCAAAATCATTTTTATACTTGGGTATACTATAAGAAAAAAAAAACCATTACATTTACAATGAAAACATTTACTTTTAAATATTCTATATTTATGCCTTAAAACAAAAAAACCCAGTTTTATTTTTAGTAACATTCCAAATATAGAACACAAAGCTGGGTCAACATAATAATGAAACAGACAAAACTGATACTTTTTGTACTTTCAGTTTGAACTATGAACCAGGAAGTAATTCCTCTAGTGTTTTTTATGTCTCTAGAACCATTTTTTTTTATATAAAACTTGAATTTTTATTGCTGCCAATAATTTTTACATTAATTGAACTACCAATTTTTTAATTATTTTTTTGTAGCTTTTGAACAATTTGATTTTTATAACATCTTCATGTAATTGCTATCTACTTGAACTGTTGTGCCTCTTTTATTTCCCAATTTTTAAGCTGTGATACCTAAACTTTTTTTACCGAGTTCATTTAATTATGCTAATTTTGGTTGATGTTCTAATAGCCCCACACCCCCAAAAAAATTGTTGTCAAATAAATTGAAACTTTAAATAACTAAGCTAAATATGTCTTCATTGTAAGATTGGTAATTTTTGTAAGATCAGTAATTTCAATCATTGATTGATTGATTATGTTTTTTGATGGCAACTTTCTCAAAAAGAAATGTTGCCCGTTTACACGCCATTCTGTTGACTGTGTCATTTTATACACGAACAATGACACATAACACACAATAAATGACAGTAAATAATATTCAACACTTTACATTATTGAAAAATACCTCCGTCAAAGACCACCACGATATAACTGAAATATTGTTGAAACTGGCGTTAAACACCATAACCATAACCTCCGTCAAAGGATGGAAGTAGGGCAGTTATAATTGAAGTATAATTTGTTGCCTTTTACATGCTTGTGCAACTTATTTTCTATGATGTACATATTGACCGTATCTGTTTTTGATTTTAGCCATGTGACACAATTTTCACGATATTGCTAGAAATATTTGATACAATGAAAATTTATATTATTGTATTAGAGTAGTAAAATAGTTCTATTTATAGATAAAATATTATGGTGTAAATTCATTTTTTCAATAATTTGTTGGCATTTTCATTTGGACGAGAAATCAATATGTACAATACAGTCAAAATTGGTTACCGCTTGATAAAATCATGTTATTTCTTGTGATAAAGTAGAAACAGCAGCAATCCTTTAGGTGTAAAATTAAACCAATTTAAAACTCAGATTAGGAATATTCAATTATATTTTTAAAGAAAGGCTTTGGTGAATATAAAATAACTAAAAGTACTGTGAATCACTCAACTGTTAAATGTTCTGCATGATTTTGTTTAAAAGGAAAGCCAACATATTAATGATAATAATTAGGGCAAGAATTTGTGTCAATATAAATAATTTTATTTGTTTCCATGTCTCAAGCCAGTAAAAAAAATGTCTTTTTTTTTATCTGTTCTTACATTAAAATGGACTTGGTACTTAAGGGTTTTTTTTGTGACTTATTTAATCCCACCGAATTCTTTTATATGTTGCTAAGAAATTAATACAGCAATCGTCCATATTTGGGTAGCATTATTATTTAAATCATTAGTAAGTTATCTCTATTTGTTACAATAATGTAAGGGAGTTAATGAAGTGTTCTCCCTTTGACATATAAGGAAGAGGAGATAATGGAGTTTTCTCCCTTTGTCACATAATGTAGGGGATTTAATGAAGTTGCCTCCCTTTGTCTTTTAAGGTAGGGGAGATAATGAAGTTTTCTCCCTTTGTCACAATAATGTAAGGGAGATAACGAAGTTGTCTTTCTTAGAGACTGCTTCCTGCATATGGAAGGGAGATAACTTTGTGTTTCTTAGGATACATTAATTTAAACCAAGTTGTGGTTAAATATATTTTCATGAAACAAGTTGTAATGAATTTGAAGATTCAAAATATTTAGTTTTTGTCTTTTTTTGAGATGCCAGTTTTGTTGTTAAAACAAATGCCTATTCAATTTTAGGCTATCATATAACATTAGGGTTCATATTTAAAATATTGGTTTAATTTGTGAATGTCAACATGGTCATGATTCTTTAATGTGGTCAATGTTTCTCGGCTATTGTTAATTGGCCATTTTAAATCCTATTGCATTCTGGGACTTATGTTCATTACAATATTTTCTACAGTTCAGTAGTGAATTTGAGAATAAAATTGATTCAAAGTTTTGGAGCTCAGAAAACTGAAAATCTGTTGCTATGAATTAATATTTTCGAAAATGGTGAATTATGAAGAAAAATCATTTGCATTCTGTAAACTTTTCACATTTAAATAGATTGGATAATTTAATTACAGTTCAGTTTTTATTAGCCAATAGCAAAACAACATATTAAGACATTAACATTTATCGAAAGATTCTCAAAATTATCTATATAACAGAACTGAATATTATATTAAAATGTTTACATTTTTCAGGCAAGTAACTATCTGTCAATCTACCTCAAAGGGCATATTTATCATTCAATGTTTTTTCTTCTTCAAAATTTACGGTACTCGTAGTTTTTAGGGAATAAAACATGACCATGCTGAATTCTTCTTAATCATCAGTTTTATTTTAAGAATTTTGTTCTTCCGATATAGTTACCTCATTTTCATGGACTGTATATAAATAACATGAATTAAATGTCTTATTTTCTGATCTTGTTGTTTTTGTTTCGTCTGACAGTCGCGAAAGAAGAGATGTAAGTATTGCTTCTCTGTTTTTTTGGGGTTTTTTTTAGTGTCATCGGTGACAGTGCTTACAACTCCTTTTTAGCTGACCTGACCCAAAGAGGTAGGGGCCGTCGTAATCATGATTGTATGGTAGTTGGATTTACAACTACCTATGCAATCAGTGCCTATCACCACTAAAGTTGTGAGTTCGAACCCCGTTTATGGTGAGGTGTACTCAATACAACATTATGTGATAAAGTTTGTCAGTGACTTGCGGCAGGTCGATGGTTTTCTCTGGATACTCTGGTTCCTCCACCAATAAAACTGATCGCCATGATATAACTGAAATATTGTTAAAAGTGGTGTTAAACACCATAAATTAACCATCAAAAAGGTCATGAGAGCTTTTGCAATCACTTTACGTCTGTCATCTGTTGTCAAACACATCAGTAGTGTAAAGGTTGGTGTGCTGGCTTCTAGTGTGGTAAATTGTGGGTTTAAGCAGCTTTCGGCTCAAACCCAAGGACTATGACATTTTTTATTTGGTATTTGTTGCTTCTCTGCTAAGCAGGCAGAATTAAGGAATAACAGCAAAGACTGGTTCGTTCAGAATCAGGATAATGTGTCCAAGTGGGGTAACATCATGTCTACTGCAGATTATTGTTTCAGTGAGCTATCACTATAAAAATCCATTTAAGGGTGTACCATACACTACAGGGAGATAACTCTTTAAAATCAGTTGAATGTTTTGATCATATGATGTTTGTATGCAGATTTCAAGCATCTTGGTGATCAAAACCACAGAGAAAAGCTGATATGTGGCTAGTGAATTTATAGCTCTGAGTCTGTTGGTTGGAATTTGTTAAAATTTTGATATTTATTACAATGGATATATTCAAGCACACTGCCAAAAAAAATAAGAAAATTAAAGGAGCAGATCAAATTTTACCCGAAGTGTATGGTACCACCTTAAGTGTGTTTGTCTAGTACAAAAGCTGAACATTTACTCACTTGGTGTTCAGCAATAATCACTCAAGTCAAAATGATTTGAAATATGGTACAGATAATATATGTTAGATCCTCCACAGAAATTACACATATATTTCTTTGTAGTTCCTAAAATGTTCAGTTTCCAATTTTTTTCTGAGAAATCTCTTGACCAAGTAAAACAAAACATAGCAGAAATCAGCTACAGTAACCATGATGGACTTTATTGGTCCTCCAAACCCCTTGTTCAATGTACATGTTTGTGATGTTTCTTCCATTGTAAAAATCAACATGAGCCATAGTTCCAACTTCAGATGTTTGAAATTTCAAATCTGTACTCTCAGAATCTAGATGTGTGATGGGATTGTCACATGGCTGGAATAATGCTCCTTGTATGACCGTAATTAGGGCGATCGGACCCGATACCTAAAAAGTCTTATGTTTTATTTGTTTATTGGAAATAAAATGTGGTAACCTTTGCCACCACTTTTCATCCGATTCTAATGCTGTTTTTTTTTCTTTGAATTGATGGGTTTCAGACCTTTTGGGAAGTATGTCGATGGATTTCTTCTGAAAAGTTAAAAAGCCGAATTCCAAAGTGTTAACTCTCTTGTTCTCATCTGGCAATTTTAATGTTGTTTTTTTTTTTGTAAAATGGTCTTCTTTATAGATTATTGATGGACCAAGGATTTATATAGTAGGACTACTATATAAATCCTTGGATGGACCATAAAAATATTTTTCAAGTTTATTTCGAAAAGGGGTCTAAGAGGGACACACATTCTTAAAATTTGCATATTTAGAAGATATGATAGAATTTTCATTTTTCAGCGAAATACTACCATACATATATATTTTTTAAATTCCGAGGCCCCTTGTGGCTATGGTCACCAATTGGCTGACCTTTTCCCAAATCTACATAAATGTATGTTTAATTAACATGACATTCCGATTGTGGTTTTTATTAGGTTTATGGTTGTTCAGCAGTGTTGTAATGCGGTCAGTTTTATTGGTGGAGGAAACCGCAGTATCCGGATATAGCCACAAAATATTTCTATTCTACAGAACATTAGATATAATGTTTAAGACTTTTATTTTTTATATCCGGTGCACGTGGACGACTAACAACCGAACCTCATCCACTATTGGACCAGGATAGGCAGACGTAATATATTTCATTCAAATTCGGAACGTATCAGTGAGGTAATGGTTAGCGTGCTCGTCTCTAGTACCCGTATGTAAGATCGTGGGCTCGAGCAACAGAGACTGTCAAATTGGTATTTGCTATTTCTCAGCTAGGCAAGTAGCGTTAAGGTGTCAGAGTCGTAAGAGTGGATCGGAGGGGGAAGGGCAAGCTTCGTAAATGGACAAGAAAGTGTGTGGGGAAGGGAAGGGGTGCAAGTTTCTGGAGAGGATGAAAAAGTTAGGGACAGGCCTTCAAAACTAACAAGCAAACAAAAGGTCGTTTGGCTTCAAACATACCCTTTTACATGTTATTTAATTGACCATTTTTTAATTCTAGATTTCCGTGTCCTCCTTTCCAGACGCCCCTGAGTATAAGAGCAAGGACCGGTTGCCTTGGAATCAGACATTGAAGAGCTACAGTTCCGCATCTATACGAGATTAAACAAAAATGCACCCAGTTACTCCATTTAAGGGAGGGGGTCTTTTAACAATTCTGTTTTACAATTGTATGTGTGTTTTTACTGAAAAAATACAAATGTTCTCTGAAAATATGCATCGCAAATTTAAAAGACAGTGCCTCCTATACATGTATATTGTACATGGCAGTTGATCACGATTCTCATAATTAATTAATAAAACATCTGGTCTTCTCAATTGTTCAAAACATTTTTACAAATATTTGATTAGTGACAAAATACAGCATATATATAGGCAACCAAGTTTTCTTTTTTAAAACACACATTAGTTAGGAAATCACAATTTTAATTGTTTTCTGTTCTTTGTTTTGTACTATGAAGGACAAGCAACGCACCGAATGCCACAACCCCCTATATGTGTTATACACGTACTACCATTTTGTAATCTAAGAAATTAGAATTTTTACTATGTCAGTTAATTTTAATAGGTATTTATTAAATATTTTTACTTTAAATTGTGTACGAAATATATGCTGTATTCGCTATGTTACTCACACGTTAAATTTTGTAAAATTTCTAAACGTTTTGATGGTCCTTCGTGGTCGTCATCGTATGGTAGTTGGAGCTTTAACTACCTATGCTTATTACCACTAACGTTGTGAGTTCGAATCCCGCTCAGGCGAAGTGTACTCGATACAACATTATGTGATAAAGTTTGTCAGTGATTTGTACAGGTCGGTGGTTTTCTTTGGGTACTCCAGTTTCCTCCACCAATAAAGCGAACCACCACGATATAACCGACATATTGTTGAAAGTGGCGTTAATCTTTATTTATAGTTAATAGTTGGTTGTTTTTTTAAAATATATTTGTACATTGTATTGTGTAAATATATTTACACGTATTTTGTAAATATTAGTAATTCTGGACATAACCATTTCAAACGCCCCGCTAATGGTTGTCGCAGATGTAAAGGGCTAGTTTTCCAGTTGTCCAAATAAATGCAATGCACATATCTTACATTGCAAAATTTTAATATAACAGTTGTACCGGTACTATATGTCCTCACAACCAGATTTATTCAAATAAACTATCCTCTTGTCAAATATCAATAAATAAGCTTTATATACGTGACCAGCATTTATTAAGTGTTTTAAGTCACAAATAATATATGACAAAGAAATATATATCATGTCTCTCTGCTGTTTACACACTCAAATATATGCATTTCTTTCGCTCAGATATATTATACCCTCGTAAACAACTACAGGTCAAAATTATACCACGGTTTTCCCCGCGTTAAGCTGTTAAACAATCGAACGTGAATCGTAGTATAAATGATTTGTAACATGAAGCCATGCAATATCACATCTAGGTAGTTGATTATTGCACGACTCTCTGATAGCGCCGTGTACAATATCTCGTAAAAATCTTCTCTTCTAAAACTGCTTGGCCAAATGAACAGAAACTTGGTAGGAACCATCTATGGAAGATCCTCTATAACGATTGCAGGGGCGGGTCCAGGATTTCAAGTTAGAGGGGGCGCGCTTAAAAAAAATCGCGCCGAGCGGAGGGAGGCGCGAAAATTTTGGGGGTATTTCGTGTGCAAAATCACGATTTTACGCAAAAAAATCATATTTTTTCCAATTTTAGGGGGGCCCATTTTCTTTTAAGTGCGCCCCCTAACTTGAAATCCTGGGGCCGTGTTCTCGAAAGTATCCTAAGATTTGTCCTAAGATATGCCTTAGGACGATTTTTAGGATGGTCTTAGGACCATCTTAGGACATGTCCTAAGAGTGACCTCGAAGCTATCTTAAGACTATCCTAACTTAGGATGTCTTAACTATGTCCTAAGTGTCAACGCAATGATTAGGAAAATAGAAATATTGTGTACAACAATATCTCCAATATTAAAATATAGCAAACACTTAGTAAAAATACTCATAATAAAATATAAGATGTAAATAAAGTGTGTTTCTGTCAGTTTCATCTACTTTTTACGTTGCATCCCATGAGTCTGATTCTTGTTTTCTTTAATTTGCAGTTATCTATATATACGTAGTTCTGAAGGTCATATACGATATACAACTAATCTATAGCACGCTTTTATAGTGAAGTACAGTCATTACCGTTATTTTTTGTGTGATTACTTTCGAGTGAGCTCATTTCAAACTTTCAATGAATTACTGATTTAAGGTGAACAAATGATATCTCTGCGCCGTTTAAATTATAATAGAAAAATCATTGATACTTCACTTATTTAGATTTAAAAACAGCATAAAGGTGTATACTAATCATGTTCTACAAACTAAAGTTCGTTTTTGGTACAAAATATCAATTTATATTATAATTTCGGGGCTAGGACCATCTTAAGACACCTCCGTAGATGTCATAAAGTTAAGACAAATTTTCCGACATGTCCCAAGTTAGGACATGATCGAGAACACGACTTAGGACTAAGATTTGTCCTAAGATGGTCTTAGGACATGTCTTAGTCCTACGACACTTTCACTTTCGAGAACACGGCCCCTGGATCCGCCCCTGCCCCCACCGGTTGAATCCGTCCCTGGATTGCACATTTCGTCCCAATCCATTAGCAAACATGGACGCCATAGGAAATTCTTGTTTCTGATTGGTCAATTTCTAAAAAAATATTCTACTCTGAAACCGCTTGGCCACATCAAGCGAAACTTGGTAGAAAGTATCTATGGAAGGTCCTCTATAAATATTGCTCATTTTGTCCCAATCCGTTAACAAACATCACCGAAACAGGCAATTCTTGTTTCTGATTGGTCACTGATTTTTAAAATCTTCTCCTCCACTTGGCCAAATGAACTGATACTCATAATATAATGTTTGTAAGTTTTAATTTATTTTTAAATTGCAGTTGCAAATAGGTTTCTTGATAAATTGAAAAATGTCTGTGCAATTATTTTGTGTGTATCATAATCCTGGTCTTCAATCCAATAAACACAATAGTTACTGATATGGAGGGCAATATCAGGATAGACAGACTAAAAGGTAAAACAAATATCAATATGTTTGCAGATTTGAACTAGAAAATATATGAAATCATACCTGCACTTGATCTGACACAATCCGTCCATGCCAAAATATCCATCGGAATGCACCTTGATAGGACTTGAAACGAGATTAGGATGAAGATACAGACAGAAAATTTCTTCGGAATCCTAATATCAACGAGGTTAGGGCAAAACAGACTGCACAAACAAAACTTTGAAGTGTATTTATATATAGGTTTTGACTTCCTACTTACTGTCTGTTAAGGTGACTCATGAAAATGGAAAAAAAAACCAAAACCAAAAAAATCCAGCAAATTATACATGTTAAAACACTATTTCTGCAAGTATACTATCGATAGGAACACCCTATTTTGGGGTAGTTATTCGTTGTCGTTCAACAGTGGACACATTAGTTTGTGTACATTTACCTTTATTCTAGTTGACCAATTGTTCATTATGTCCGTCTGTCTTTCCCTCCGTCATGTTTTGGTTTCCCTTCAATAACTTGAGTTTGCCTTGGACTTGGTCAAATGTTTTGAAATTTGGCTGTGTTATAAAAAATCAGAAAAGGTCTGTCAACTTTGATTTTGACAAGAGTAGGGGCAACCAGGCTTTTTTACTTGCATGGAATTTGTTCAATTCAATCTTACCTGTTATAATCGCATTTTGTAATTTTCAAGTTTAAAAGAACTGCTTCGTCGTCTATAAGGAGACTACTGAACCAAGTCATCACTTCAAAAGGTTTACGGTCGCCACCATGACTTGGTTGACCATTATGGAATATCTGTGTTACAAATGACAACGGATATATTCAATTTGTCATGAACACTTCCCGGCCCTGTCCTCATTCATGACTTATCACCAAGTTTGTTACTAGATTAACATAATGGGTGCTACTAGTGGAACAGGAACTGCCTACCCTTCCGGAGCACATTAGTTCACCCCCGGTTTTTATTGGGGTTCATGTTACTCGATGTTTAGTTTTATGTGTAAGTTTTGTAGATCGTTGTTTGTCTTTTTGTACTTTTTCTTTTGTCCATTGTGTTGTCTGTTATTCTTCGATATACAGATTCTGATTACCTCCCTTTTGGTATCTTCAAACTCTTCTTTATGAATAAGAAAATAAAATGATGACAAATGTTTATGACGTAATTTATCTAAATTTCATTGTGCTATTTATTGATTACATATGTTATATTTTTTACAAGTTTGTTGATTTTATATATTATATATATGTATTTCAAAATGTTTTGTATCAGTAAGTTGTTTCAAAAGGCAAACGAAATGAAATTATGTTTATCTTAACTTTATCCCCTTCCAGAGATCTAAGGAATTTTCTCTGAACCTTGGATATCCTTTTTTAGGTAATATTATATGGCAGTAAAACGTGTCGAACTTAATCAGAACAGCTAGAACATGATGGTTTTAGGGAACTGTA
>MJUT01022088.1:124163-138257 GCA_002080005.1 Gigantidas platifrons
GGGGTATTTATCAGAACAGCTAGAACATGATGATCTTAGGGAACTGTAGATGGGGTATTTATCAGAACTCGAACATGAAGGTTTTAGGGAACTGTATATGGGGTATTTATCAGAACAGCTAGAACATGATGGTTTTAGGGAATTGTAGATAGGGTATTTAAAACCGTTTCCCTTTTACAGTGATCACTGTCATCTCTGTCTACTTGTACAGTGATCACTGTCATCTCTGTCTACTTGTACAGTGATCACTGTCATCTCTGTCTACTTTTACAGTGATCACTGTCATCTCTGTCTACTTGTACTGCTTGGGAGACAAATTAGGCGTTCACAATGTTCCATGATTTTCAGGATAAAGGGATAAGAGGTGTAAAAACTGTCTGTTTTTTTTAAGTAGTCAAGAGAGCTAGAATCGAAGCTTCCTTAGTAAACAAGATCATAAAGAAGACCACAACTTCGCTTAGACAAAGTGCTTTAATTGATTGTTCCTTCAAAGAATTTGAAACAGAAATTCTTTTGGCTGTTTTCAAATGTATTGATCGGGAATCGTACCTACTCGTGTTTCGTAGAGATAATCAGAGCTTTCATGTGAACTGACATCAGACAGTACATTCACACAGAACTGTGTTCTTTCCAAAGTCCAATTACGCGTAATACAGCTTCAATTCAATTTATTAATGGCTTAATCACTAACAAGTACAAATTCCCCCCAAGTCATGGGGACGTTATATGGATTTATATTCATAAATTTGAATTAATTCACGTATCTCATGCAAGTTGTTCTAGATACCATCTATATAGCGATAAGACAAATCGACTGAGCTAAAATGTTCTTATGGTCTTGTAGGAGCTGTTGGATTTTAGCTGAAACCAATAATACATATTGATTTTATTTAAGCAATTTTATTGGCTATCATGCTGTCACCTGACATTCCGTAAAATTTGATATTGTTTGATTAAAACTCGTATTTACTCGCTTTCACTTTCACTTTCCATAGCATTATGTATGACGTCATAATGAAGTGATTAATTTCATATTGACTTGGTTTCATTTTCACTTTTCATTTTAATGTAATAAAACAATTACAGTCTTTTGTATCGGTCAATACGAGTTTTTATAGACCTTAAAAATCAATATTCACCTCAGCCTAAACGCTTCGGTGAATATCGATTTTAAGGTCCATAAAAAGTCGTATTGACCTCAACAAAAGATGTCCACAAGTTAGGGTTCACCAGAGTAAAAGAGATAGGCCGAATGTAAACAAAACAAATAGGTAAAACGTAAATGTCATTCAAAACAAAAGAATAAAAGCAAGACCAACACGAATTACAACAAAAACCGGAAATAGGACATGATCCCCAGGACCGACCAGATTCTCCGGCGCCACAAGATGTATTCTAGATAAAAGATAATACAAAAAATTCTGACAAACATGTAATAGATATACATTGCACATTACTGAGTTATTATTAAAACTATACATTTTCATATGGATATTTACCTCACAACGGGAAAAATGGAACCTGTTCTCACAAGAGCAACATGAATTGAAAATAGAATTTGTAGGTATTTGAGTGAGTGAGTGTGTGCTTAACGCCAATTCAGCAATTTTTCAACTATTTCATGGCTAGAACAAAATATTGTTCAATGAGATGATGACGAGGTCCACTTTGTTCCAGAACAACACGCCGAGTTGGATTTTTATAGTGAAACAATGAAACAACAGTTCGCGGGTAGACATTTCGCTCCACTCGGACACATTCTGATTCCGAGCCAACCAGTCCCTGTTCTTTCTCCTTAATGGTGCGTGCTTAGCGGAGAAGCAACAAATAGCAATTTTATAGTCTTTGATTTGACTAGACCGTTACTTGGACCCATTATCTAGCGCACTCGAGGCGAGGACACGTACGTTAACCATTATGCCAACGATACGGTCTTGTAGGTATTTGAACCTTGTAACATATTTGAAGATAATTTTACAGCATATAGAAAATTCACAAGTTGCTTTGTTATTTTAAAATTTCTTTTACAAATTATGGAAAAATATATGTCATTTTCATTGAAATTCAATAAAAAGTGATCAAATCGGAAATATGCAAATGGTCTATTTGAATTATTTAGGGGCCCAGGTGGTTCATTGAGTTAGGTCGCTGGATCTACCAGCTCATACAAGCATATCACCAATACGGTGTGGGTTCGCGCCCGTTTTGCAAATTACAAAAAAGGTGCACTCGACTCGCAGCCGCAAGTGATAAAGTTTACCAGTTGCTTGCCCAGGGTCGGTGGTTCTCTCCGAGTACTCCGGCTTCCTCCACCACTAAAACTGGTTGGCATGATATAGCTGAAATATTGTTGAAAGTAGCATTAAACACCAAAAATCAATCAATCAATCAATTTTAATTATGCTGAGAAATAATGAAGCATGTTTTTTTCACATTCAATTTAATCAATGTCTGTTTTCATCCGAAAATGTCGAGTTTGTGTACATTCAACTGGTAATCAGCAATTATCTTTAGAACAGCCGTCATTAATTGGTATTTGGTTATACCATCACATACGCCTTCTACGTCATCTGCGATCATGTTCCATACCATCAGACCAGGAAATCCATTGTCCAACATCCACTTTGTCTAAGCAAGACATTTATGATGTTAAAGTTTGTTCTAAGTCCTATCAACCTAGAGATGCAGTTTGCTATCTTCATGAACAAAGAAAAGATGGTGTTTGTCTAAAGTTACAGCTCCATTACATCGGTCCATGTGTTATTCTCAAAAAGTACAATGATCTAGTCTACTGTGTTCAGCTGAGTCAAGATGGTCTGATCAAGGTCTTAAACCATGACCAACTCAAGCCTTACCTAGGTCCACATTACCCCAAGTGGGGAAGATGCGCACTCAACAAATACAGAAAGAAGAAACAGTAGTTTTAATGCATTTGTTTACATTTGTCTTGTTCGATTGTAAAACCAGTGTTCAACTAGCCAGTGTATATTTAACCTTTGTACCTCCTCGGTAGCTACCTCTTTATCATACTGAGACCTGTCCGAGCCTCCTCTGATAGACCCATTACACAACTCTAGGAAAACAGACCACAATGCCAAAAGCAGACGTCAAGCTTTTCCAGAATAATTTATAAATGCTAATGGATAAATTGTCATGGTGTCCATCCAGTATTGTGTCAAAAACAAAATTACCTCAGTTCTAGCTAATTGTTTGCATTATATTTATGATGCATCCTTTATATTTTCAGTATGGAGAGTATCATTAATAGAGGGCGAGCGTATGAATGCCTCTACTGCTTTTACAAAGCAGAACTGAGGAAGTTAAATGAACATGTTGGCTTGACACATGTACCACTTGAAAATCACCAGTTCCATTGTTTACTGTGTAAATATGTCGCAAAGAATGAGAGGGAGCTAACCCACCATATTACATTATATCTGAAACACAGGCAAAAGAGGGAAAATAAAGTAATTGATGGCATATTTACCAAGGATGATGATTACCTGGTCATAAAACAGGATCCAGCTTCTTGTTGGAGGTTTACTGATAGTAGGGACTGCCAAAGGATGTCCCAGGCAGAATCTCAGGTTCTATGCGCATCCAGACAAAAATCAATTCCTGTTATATCCGGATCTACCACCACTGTCTCTACACCTCTTCCTAGCAGTACCGCCGTTATCATATCCACACCACCACCATCCTCAACTGTTATAAACACCTCCACTGAATCGCCTAAGCGACTAATCGCATATTCACCTGAAATACTAGAACTTACTGATACCGACCTGAGACACTGCCTGGGATCGCCCGTGGAAATGCCTCTTCCCTTGAGATCTCCACCGTCTACCGTAGAAAGGCTTTCTTTGCCTAACATTACCTTGCCACCTCCAACAGAATCTGATGAAAACATCATGGATCAAATATTGCCAGATTCCTCCAGGGCTGACAACAACTATGCATTGGAGGAACTGACCCAGGCCGTGTTGGCAGGTAATGAGTTACAGAAACAGATGTTGGAGATCCAAGGGAAGATGTTAACAGAGTTGCGCCGGACAGCTGACCAGTTGGAGAAGGTGGAAGTTGCCATTCGGAGACAGAGAGCTCCCCGCCCATCTGCTCCAACTTGGAATCGCCCTCGTTTCCAGGGACAACCACAAAGGTCCCGTTCGCCAACTCCGGAACATATCAAGATCAGGTCTGTGATCCGCCGCAGATCTGAATCTCCACCGCACAAGAAAAGTAAGAGGACATAAAGTAGTCTGTGTCGTTTCTTCAATGGACCAATTCCTAAATTGTTTTGTATTTTGGGAATGTCACTAAAATAAAAATGCACCGAAAATTGCATCTTAGGAAAGCTAATTCACATGAACAATGATGTTGATCAATCAACGCAGCATCTGCATCCGTGTGCTCTATTAAAGTCTTTGGAACCAGTAGATTTATTATGTACATTTGTAGTACTATACAGATGAAGAGTCTAGCATGAGAGAGACCTTGTGAAATTCCAGGATAGTGTTAAAGGATAATTAATGGACATTTTAAGGACATTTTATGGACATTAAATTTAGAATGTTAGGTATTTGTATTGTAATTTTTCTATTCTCAAAATTTAATGGAGTGTAATGGAACCCTTGACCTTACATTCTGAATCCAGTAAGTAATTTAGGTAATTTTTTTTTTTATAGTTAGTAAGTATGTTGATACTATTTTGCTTCAGTATATCATGTTGAGATAACATTTGTACTGCTATTTTGTATTATTCTTGACATTGAGATAATGCCTTGTTTAAATTTTGGGGTAATTGATTCAGGTACAGTTCATCATGGAGATGTATGTCCTGAACTGGGTGGATTGTAAAATATTTTTTACAGAAGTATTCTGCGTAATACTTACCTATATAAAAATATGTATAGAAGTTTGACCACTAAATGGTCTATAGGACTAGTTTGTGTAGACTAACTTGAAGGTGTTATCCCTATTTAAAATCTAGATAGATCAGGATTTTGCTGGGTTTTTTAAAATTTTGGAAACGGTTAAAAGTAAAATGTTATTAAAAGTTTTTGGTGATGTTCTCATCATTTTCATAAATTTTACTAACGTTATTGCAATTCGGTTGTTTCGAATCATGTCAATTCCGACCACGTTCCGTCTTTTTCGTGTCTTGACGTCTGAACAAATAGGCAGGCGACTTTACGCTATTACTGTGACAACGTCAGCATATCATAGTCGTAGATGCGGTAGATTATAAATAATTGTAATATGGAGACGCCAAGGAAACCGCTGAATAAATACTGGTGTTCGGTACCCCACTATCTGTCTTATAACACGGTTGGATAATTTATTCGGATATTCTTACATTTCAATAGTTTAGTTAGGAATTGCTTGAAAGTTTAAAGTTTATTTTAAGATAAGAACATTTTTATTTCTTTGGCATTTTTCTCTTTGACAGTTTCAAAATGTTTTATTGTGAAGTCGAAGCTAAATTGGATAAATTATAGATCCGGAATTCGCATAGAGTATTCTTTATGTGTCGGGTTCTATTTTAGTAATTTTGATTCACTTTTCTACTGTTTGGCTGATTTATTTTTTTCTTTATCCGGACATGTCATTACTTAGTCTAATGAGTTCGGGCGGAAATTAGTTCAGGATAATTACATTTCGGATTAAACATTCCTACAAGTTGTTTGCTTGTAGGTTGAGTCCGATTCTCTTATTTTTATTCAATAATTGAGTTTATTTGGCATTTACTGACATTTAGAGTTGTATAGTTTGGTTAGTTCAAAATTATTGTTATTTCCTTTGCTGTTGCTGCTGAAATAAAACTTACCATGCCATGCCACCCTACGCCCACACTCGCCCATCCACTTATTCTGTTTGTTGGTTAGGTTGTTAGGAGATAGGATTTTGCTACTTAAGTTGGACATAGGAGTATTCCTGACATTCCACTTTCATATATTGAAGTGGGTCAGCGTAATATTATTTTATACTTGCTTAATAGTAGGACCCGCTAACAATTCGGTTTAGGTATTCATAAACTGGTTGGCGTAAAATTCATTTCACTAAGCTTTACTTGGTAACTTTCACAATTTGAAATAAAAGACAACCTGACATTCGACTATGTAAACATAGATCGGTCAGTGTAAATTGAGCATTGAATCTAAGCATTAATAACTTGTATTTTATTAAATATTACATAAGTTGAACACTGGTTTGTTACTTGACTGACTTTGAATTGTATTGTATTGATGTTGAATAATTTGAATATATATAAAAACTATGTTGAACTGAATTACATTTACTTTATTTATTGCGACAAAACGGACAATTACAGAGCAGCAGTTGAATAGTACATGCCCAACTTATCCTCGGTCTATTGTTCCCAGCTCAGACTACAGTGATTATTTCAGTTACTTGATGGTAGATTTTAGTCTCCCCAGGATCCACCGATTTGTCATATTGTTCCATTTCCTATCCCGTGAGATAGCTGCACTTCTTGTCTGTCCAATAAGAGTCAGTTTTGATTGCTGAATAGGCTGACCATTTTAGTTTCTCGTGTTGCCGTTTGGTTGTGTGAATATTTCTCTCTCCTCGATTGATGCCAGTGTGGTATTCACTGACACAGGCGAGGTGAGTGTGCTCTTTTTTCCAAATTGCCACATTAGAAACTACCTCCACAAATTTTGCTGTATTTCGAATGGATTTTCATTAGCTTGGTGAGATTCGTATGTTGTTTCTGGTTTCACGTCTATTTCCCCCACTGCCCTTTATCTGTCACTATATGCTAACAGACAAAACTATTGAGTATTCAATCAAACGATGAAACACATAAAACGTATCACTTGTCTTCACTTTATTAACTAAAAACTGTATAAAACCGAAACATGTTAAAACAAAGAATAAACAAAGACAAAACTTTCTGAGACCTGAGTTGGGTTTCAGCACAGCATCCTAGATTTGTTGTTCAAATCTAGTGTAAAGTTCCCGGTGTACTAAACACCGGTGGTGGCAGCAAATTTACCATATAGATCACCATAGTACCGCCTGGCCCGTTATAGTAGACCAAGATCCTGAGCTAGAGTCCTTGTCAGACTGGGTTAGAACAATTAGGTCTCTAGTACAAGGTCGGATTCACAAACTCAAAAATTGTGTTAATAGTCGACCTAAGTCTGTATTTAAAGACCAAGAAGCTGTTAAGTGTCTTTCCTCTCTTCATGACAAATATGTTATCGTTCCTGCGGACAAGGCTTCCAACAACATCGTGTTTGTATGTAAATAATGGTAATAACAAAATTACCGAACACAGAGCAATCTTCCAAAGGGAAATTCAAAACTCATAAATCAATAAACAGACAAAATCAGTCAACAACCGGGAAACTGGAAAACCGCAATGGTCCTGACTTGGTACAGGCATTTCTAAAGAAATGGTGGATTGAATCAGATTTTACGGCGCCAACCTCTCGCTTCCATTACGGTTCAAAGGTTCCCGTTGTCACTTAAACAGTATTTACAACAATACTGGAAAAAACAGGCAAAATAGCAGTCAAACAGTACCAAACTCAGTATCTAATATATCTCGTGAACCATCACCATCAACTATGAGTCCTTTGAAGTATTTTAATTACGATCGTATTACTACGAATGCCTAATCAAACACCTTTGTAATACCACATACAAACCAACTTCGTTCGACAAAGATGAAATCCTAGCTAACCACAGATACTTCATGACCTCTATCAGGGGCGGACCCAGGAATTCAAGTTAGGGGGCGCACTTAAAATAATCGCGCCGAGCGGAGCGAGGCACGAAAATATTTGGGGTATTTCGTGTGAAAAATCACGATTTTTACGTAAAAAAAAATCATATTTTTTTCCAATTTTAGGGGGAGGGGGGACGCCGGGTGCGCCCCCCCCGGATCCGCCCCCTGTCTTTAAGCATCCCCTCTGGTAAAGAGTCTGAGGATATATCCTATTTGTATTGGATACCTAAACTCCATAAGACACCATACAAAGAAAGGTACATAGCGGGTTCATCAACTTGTTCGACGAAAGACTTGTCTATTCACCTAACAAAGATTCTGTCTGCAGTAAAAGAGGGACAACAGAAATATTGTGAAACTGTTTACTCGCGTAGTGGCATAAATCACATGTGGATTTTGAAAAACTCGAAAGATCTTTTGGATAACCTTAAATCAAGATCTTTCTCTCAAGTATCCTTCATCAAAACATTTGATTTTTCAACTCTATATACCACCCTACCGCATGACAAATTAAAAACCCGCTTAAAAGAAACAATCCACAAAGCTTTCAGTCATAGAAACGATGGCTCAAAATTTGTTGTGTTAGGTTACAATTCCACATATTTTTCTAACAAAATTCAAAAAGGTAAAACATGCTACTCCGAGGAACAAGTGATCAGTATGCTGGAATTCCTCATCGATAACATATTTGTCTCCTTTGGAGGGACACTGTTTCAGCAGGTCAATGGGTACGAATTGTGCCCCTCTTCTAGCCGATTTATTTTTATACTCATATGAGTCGGAGTTTCTTCAAAAACTTGTAAAAGATAAGAAGATTCATGAAGCTAGAGCCTTTAATTTCACATACAGGTATATTGATGACGTTTTATCTATCAATAATTCTAGATTTGCAGAATTTCTTCCATTGATATATCCTCCAGAGCTGGAAATTAAAGAGACCACAGATACAGCTTCGTCCGCATCATTTTTGGACTTATACCTCGAATTTGACGACAGTGGTCAACTCAGTACTAAAATTTATGATAAACGAGACGACTTCAATTTTAAAATCATAAATTTTCCTAATATGTGCAGCAATATACCAGCTTCTCCTGCATATGGTGTTTACATCTCGCAATTGATTCGTTATGCAAGAGCCAGTAGCAATTATTCTGATTTCTTGAAGCGTCATCTTTGTCTGAAAAACAGGCTACTGGACCAGGGCTATAAAAATATTCGCCTTATTCGATCTCTTAAAAAGTTTATATTCCGATATCAAGATCTTGTCGGAATATGTTCTGTCTCTGCAGATACAATGGTAAAAGATACATTTTCATATAGTGAAAATGTATAAAGATAAGGATTTGGTATACGTGGTTACAATGTCAAAAATATTTTCTGTGAATGTGTGACGTAAAAATGTTTTTGACATTAATGTCGTAATTAAAATACTTCAAAGGACTCATAGTTATTGATGGTGATGGTTCACGAGAAATATTAGATACCTTCCTAACTGAATTTAGTACTGTTTGACTACTATCTTACCTAATTTGTTCCAGTATTGTTATAAATGCTGTTATAGTGACAACCGGAACCTTTGAACCGTAATGGATGCGAGAGGTTGGCGCCGTAAAATCTGATTCAATCCACCATTTCTTTAGAAATGCCTGTACCAAGTCAGGACCATTGCGGTTTCCCAGTTTCCCGGCTGTTGACTGATTTTGTCTGTTTATTGATTTATGAGTTTTGACTTTCCCTTTGGAAGATTGCTCAGTGTTCGGTAATTTTGTTATTACCCTTATATAACAATAATATACTAAATGCTATGGAACGATCAAACATGGGAGCAAAAATTGGAAATATACCACTAATGGCCCCTACTAGTGCTGATGATATTTCCATTTTAGCAACAAAATGAGAAGCACATGCACTTTTAGACATTGTAGATGATATCACAAACCGAGATTTAGTCAAGATAAACCCGACAAAGTCAGATCTTGTCCCACTTACAAAATCAAGTGCTGTAACATCAGTATTCCTGGGAAATGAGGAAATTACACAAAAATCAGAAACCAAACATCTAGGCATAATGAGAAACAGCCAAAATAATATAAATGTAGATGATCGCCTAAAAACAGGAAGAAAACCCGTTTATGCATTGCTCGGTTCAGGACTACATGCAAAGAGAGGTATGTCAAGCTAGTAGCTACAAAAATATGGAAAACCTGTTATTCCACGAATATTATGTGGAATTGAGGTAATGAACTATACCCAAACAGATGTGACAAAACTAGAAAAACTGCAATTAAAAATTTGTAAACAAATACAGAGAATTCCACACCGTACAGCAAATATTGCCGCTAGGCTTATATTTTACTTGGAATAGAGTCCATGGAAGCAGTAATAGATAAACTTGTATTGACATTTTTAGGGAATGTACTTCAGGATGAAAGATATTAGCGAGACAATTGAGTATGGCAAAAACAGGAAAACAGTGCTATGTAAGCAAAGTAATAGAGAAATTAAGGAAATATGGACTACCGGAACTTGTAAGTTCTGATGAAAACTGTGCCGGAAAAGCTCCAATGGAAGAAAGTCACACACAAAAAAAACAACACATTGGAGACTATTGGGAAAATCTATGGAAAGAGGAAAAGCTTGAAAAATCCACACTTAAACATCTGAATATACAACAGTGTCCATTAGGAACTCCACATCAAGTTTGGAAAACGATACAGCATAAAAGCATAGAAGTGAAGAAAGCTGAAACAAAAGTAAGATTGTTAACAGGAACTTACATGCTCCAAGAAAAAAAAGCCAAATTTAAAAAAAATGAAACAACAGAAATATGTCAAATATGTAAGAAGGAAAAAGAAGATCTAGAACATTTTATACTAACTTGCGCGGCATTGAAACCTATACGTGTCAAGGAAATGAAGACACTGATTAAGGTGTTATATTGACAGTATAAAAAAGATACATTTGATATTCTACAGAATAATGAGCAACTACTACAACTCATTATGGATTCTTCAGCACAATCATGAACTAAGTCATATAATCCATTTGAGAAAACTACATCATATAGACATAGAGCATTAACATTATGTTATAGTCTGCAAGTGAAACGATCAGAGATCCTAAGTACAAATGACATTTGAAAGCCAAGCCATGAATAATGAGAGACATTTTATATAGATAAGAGATTAATGCACGATAAGGTGGTGGTGAAATCGTACAGTTTAAACAAAATGTAAATATTTTATATTTTAAATCAAAATTTGTATCCTGCTGGAGTGCTCCTAATAGAGAGGAGCAAATTACCAGTACAAGGTATTAAAAAGTAAGATGTGTGAAGAAATGATTGTATGTTTTATATTTCTTTTACATTTAAGTGCTTATTAAAAAAGGAAGATATATTTTTTAAACGAGGGTATCTAAAAGCTTTTTATACGTCCGTTGCTTTTGTTCTATTTTCGGTCTTTGATACCCGGAAGTTATCTCCCTTCAACGTGAGAAAGGAGTTGAATTTGAAAACAAAATCATTGAAGCGAACAAATGAAAACTTATTTTTACAAGTTGCACGTTTATTTTTTAAATGTACAAGGTTAAAAAAAAATGTAAAACTTGAAGGCTAATACTAATCCGACTTCGAAAGAACAGAACTAAGGGATAAAGTTATTGGAAGAAGAACAACAACTTATTTTCCCTTGCCATTCGCCTTCGGCTTGAAAAAAGAACATACCAAAAAGAAGATGTCAGACTTTGAAAGAGAGAACATTTAAATCCAATACAGAATTTTCAGAAACCCTGACAATGACAGACACGCATGATATAAAATGTTTCCAACATTGTAAGAAGGATCGTAATATTTTATGTTTTTCTGTACCAGTTATCTGCCCTTTGTGTGGAGCTGATGTGACACAGACACCGAGCAGAATACCTCCATATATTATACCATCACCTCTAGTCAACGCCAAAAACTATCCATGTTCTGTAATCATAAAACCAACTGTTGGTACATTTTTACAGTAAGTCTCAATTAAATATTATAAATATATGAGAGGACCAGGGCCGGGTGGCTCAATGAGTTACAACTCATACAAGCCTATAACCAATGTGGCGTGGGTTCGCGCCCGGCTTTGTAAATTACAAAAAAGGGTGCACTCGACTCGCAGCCGGAAGTGATAAAGATTACCAGTTGCTTGCCCATGGTCAGTGGTTCTCTCCGGGTACTCCGGCTTCTTTCACCACTAAAACTGGTCGCCATGATATTGGTGAAAGTGGTGTTAAAACACCAAAAATCAATCATAAATATATGAAAACTTTTGGATAGAATCTACTTTGGCGAACCCCGGAAGTCAGATATTGTAATTATCAACTTGCATGACCGTGGGACCCATAACCTTTCATTTCGTTGCCATGCGTATACGACAACAAAAGAATTAGGGTTAGGTTTAGGGTCCTCTAAAGTAGAAGTACTCCAAACTTAATGTATCTCCATACGACCATCATATAGTATTCAAGTCTATGTTAGCCTTATCAAGTTATGTGTATATAGTTAGCTGTCTTGAATAAGAATTTAAAAACGAGAAAATACTACAATTACACCATATTTTAATTCAGTATATTTTAAGAAATTAGTCAGAATCTGAGTAAAATATAATACAAAATTACAGTCATTACAGGTAATTGTGTGCACTATTATGAATAACATATCTATATACACTGAATAGGACGGTGCATAGAATTAAACAAAATGTACCCTCCAGCATTGAATATAAATGATTAATCGGACTGCATTGGTTCTGTAATGGTTAGTATAATATAAATCGTGGACTCGAGCACTGTTTAGGTAAAACTAAAGACCATGAAATTGGTATTCGCTGCTGTTCCGCTAAGAACACAGCATTAAGGAGTAAGAGTAAAGACTGGTTGGCTCCAAATCAGGATAATGTGTGCGAGTGGAATGACATGTCTACCATCAGACTGTTGTTTTTTTCTGTAATCTATGAAAAGCACTATAAAAATCCAACTAAGCATAATGGTCTAGTACAAAGTGGATATCATCAATATCTCATTGAAATGCAACTTGTTCTGGACATGAAAAAGCTAATAAATTCCTTACTTGATATTAAATAATAATTGCTCACTCGTTCAACTAAATTGAAAACAAAATTTATCAACTGTAGTTGTTTTTGCTACCACTGGGTGCCCGTCGTCCGTCTGTCGTTAGCTTTTTAGCTCACCTGACCCGAAGGGTCATGTGAACTATTGCCATCACTTGACGTCCGTCGTCGTCGTCGTACGTCGTAAACTTTTTCAAAAATCTTCTCCTCTGAAACTAGGAGACCAATTGGAACCAAACTTTGTCTGCATTGTCACTAGGGTGTCTAGTTTCAAAATTGTGTCTGGTGAAGCCGTGCACCAATCAACATGGCCACTGTTACTAAAAATAGAACATACATGTATGGTAAAATTGCGCGTTTTTGGTAATAACTCAAAAACCGTTAATAATATCAGAAATATGACATGGTGTAAAAATGATCAGCACGACAAGATCTACCAACCCTGAAATTTTGAAGAAAATCTGATTACCCATCTTGGAGTTATTGCCCTTTTTTCATCAAATTTTCAAAATTTTAATACTTTTCGCTCTTTATTTCAAAAACTATAAGAGATAGATGATAAGTTGAAACTGCAAACATGTTCAGCATGTCAAGATCTACTTACCCTGCAATTTTGAAGAAAATCTGATTACCCATCTTGGAGTTATTGCCCTTTTTTCATCAAATTTTCAAATTTTAATATTTGTTGTTTTTAATTTAAAAAACTATAAGAGATAGATGATAAGTTTAAATTGCAAACATGTTCAGCATGATAAGATCTACCAATCCTGCAATTGTGAAGAAAATCTGATTACCCATCTTGGAGTTATTGCCCTTTTTTCATCAAATTTTCAAAATTGTAATACTTTTCATTTTTTATTTCAAAAACTATATAAGAGTTAGATGATAAGCTGAAACTGCAAAAATGTTCAGCATGTCAAGATCTACCTACCCTGCAATTGTGAAGAAAATCTTATTACCTGTCTTGGAGTTATTGCCCTTTTTCATCAAATTTTCAAAATTTTAATACTTTTCGTTCTTTATTTCAAATACTATAAGAGATAGATATTAAGTGTAAACAGCAAACATGTTCAGTATGTCAAGATCGACCTACCCTGTAATTTTGCAGTAAATATGATTACCCATCTTGGAGTTATTGCCCTTTTTTCATAAAATTTGTAAAATTTTAATACTTTTCGTCTTATATTTCAAAAACTATAAGAGATAAAGGTTATGTTTAAATTGCAAAAA
>MJUT01022088.1:148318-161105 GCA_002080005.1 Gigantidas platifrons
TTAAAGGGATATTAAAGCTTGTTTTAACATATATTTTTTCAATTCGTGACGAAGGTTGTTTCTTTTCAATTTAATTGTAAAAACAATCCAAAAATACTTTGCACGCCCATATAATCCCTAATATCGTTAAAATATCACTCAAAAATTCAATTCAAGGCAAAGATGCAAGATATGACAGAATTATCAACGAATTATGTCACTTTTACAAAGTTTCATTTATAAAAACCGGGTTAATGTTTCATAAATATCATTTATTGAACCAATTGCAAGTTTTCATGAGATACAAAAAATTACCAAAATGAGGTTTAATATCCCTTTAATACAGGTACAGTTTTTGTGCCAGTTTTTGTTTTATACTCCCATGTTTTTGTCATACACAGGAAAAACACATTACACAGTGTAGAATATATTTCTATAACAAATCTTACATGCTATAAATTCATTATTTGTAGTAATTAACTCTTTTCATGGGTGTTGCCAAATTACGAAATTTCAGTGGCCCACAATTTGCATTATAACTGTAGAAGGTTGCAGTTAAAATAATAAAATCACAAAATCAAGTTTTCATGAACAACTACCGTCTTCATCTCAAAGTGGGGCTTATATGTGGACAAAATCATGTTTCCTCCAATAAGGGGCTTTGGAGCTAATTAATACAAGGCTGGGCATTTAGAACAGTAATTACAGTTATTTTCAGTTAATTCATAAAAATTGAATCAAAAGAATGTGGTAATTTTGTGACAATCTTCAAAAATAACTACATGCACACGTGACAATAAAATGCACCAAGACACAACAAAACGCTAATAAACATACACATACATGTAAACAAAACAAAAATATTTGTGAATTATGTGTGTCACAACAAAAGAACAAAAGAAAAGAAAATATTCTTTAAATAATTGTAAATACTGTGAAACATGTCTAAACCAAACCTTGAATACACAGGAATTCTGTATCAACCAAAATTTATATAAAGTCTCAATGTAAAAGATCTTTGTTTCACTGTATTTAATAACATGAAAATGTAAAAATTATGCCACTATTCAAAACACATTATGCACAGCACTAGTTAAATTTGTGTAATTCGTTTCTGACCGAGTGTCTTTAAACAGGGTTTAAGTATCACTTGTGATAAGCTATTTACAATCAAGTGTGATATGTATAATAACTGGAAAGGGAGACAATTCTGATATGGGGAAACTGGTATACATGTATTGGTGAATAAGACAGAAAAGCAGCCTCTTTTAAGACTTTTTTCATAACATGATTAACAATGTAGATGGTGGTCAATTTTATTGGTGGAGGAAACCAGAGTACCCAGAAAAAAACCCACTGATCTGCCACAAGTCACTGACAAACTTTATCACATAATGTTGTATAGAGTACAACTCACCTGAGTGGGATTTGAACTCACAACATTAGTGGTGATAGGCATTGATTGCACAGGTAGTTGTAAATCCAACTACAAGACTATAACGACCATTACAGCCCCTCGTAGATATGTAAGGCATTGATTGCACAGGTAGTTGTAAATCCAACTACAAGACTATAACAACCATTACAGCCCCTCGTAGATATGTAAGGCATTGATTGCACAGGTAGTTGTAAATCCAACTACAATACTATAACGACCATGACAGCCCCTCATAGATATGTAAGGCATTGATTGCACAGGTAGTTGTAAATCCAACTACAAGACTATAACGACCATTACAGCCCCTCGTAGATGTGTAAGGCATTGATTGCACAGGTAGTTGTAAATCCGACTACAATACTATAACGACCATGACAGCCCCTCATAGATATGTAATTTAGAGTATTCTATTCTGAATATTCTGGAATGACAGCCCCCCCTCATAAGAAATCAGAGAACATACAGAAAGAATATGTGTAAATAGCGATAAATAAATAAAAATAATGATAATAATCTTCCACAAGAATTTTCTAGTGAGTCAGGCAAAAATCTACCAGTCTACACACTTAAAATATGATATTTATCAATACCTGTAAATCTTTCATATTCAAAATACATAAAAAGTACATGATCAGCACCATATAATTGTAAATATACAGTTATGACACAAAAATATTGACAACCATTAAAATATAAAGATTCAGGGGTTAGGGTCATGATGTTTAATGCCACGTTCCACAATATTTCAGTTATATCATGACGGTCACTTACAAACTGTATCTCATAAAAAAAACTCACAACGATGATAAGAACTGATTGCATAGCTAGTTGATAATCCATCTACTGTATACTGACTGCCACGACAGGCCCTTGTAAGAATTCAGGTTTAGGTTTAGATTTATGGTGTTTAACGCCACTTTCAACAATATTTCAGTTATATCGTGGCGGTCTGTTTTATTGGTGGAGAAAACCACAGACCTGTTGCAAGTCACTGACATCACATAATGTTGCATCGAGTACACCTCGCCATGAATGGGGTTGGAACTCACAACTTTAGTGGTGATAGGCACTACTTGCACAGGTAGTTGTAAATGCAACTAACAAACGACCATGACAGCCCCCTTGTAAGAATTGAGAGAAAATACAGTATGATTATGTGTAAATAACGATAAAAAAAATGATGATTTTCTCAAAGTATTTCCGGCTCTCATTGGAAACCTGTGAGGTAGCATTTTAAATTACTGTTAATGGATAACTGACATAGTCATCATACAAATGCTGTTTAGCGATGACATCGACTGGTTAAAGATAGTTATATCAACAGATACTATCAGTAGCCAATGATGTGTCTTGTAGTGTATCACATGACTTCTAATAAATATTGGTATTCAACACAGGAAAAACATTACAATTGCCTTCTAAATTGATTAGCTGTTTTTTTATATAAATTTTAAGTTACTACCATATGATTGGATAATAATTTGCACATAATTTTTGGCTAAAATCACCAGGCATACAAAAATAAAAATTTTCCTAGCAACTATAAAATATATAGAAAACCAGTTAAACACATGGCAATACTTAAACAAAGTAAATAAAATTCATAGATAGCTACACAATGTATTCATGTAATTTAATAAAACAAAATCAAATAGCTTAGCACTTACGTAGAGTACAATACACCCACAAGTACGGTAAAACATCTGCATAGTTTGATTAAAACATCAATGCATAATATACACAACCAACTACAGTAAAATAATACATGTAACACTAATTATCATAATTGGTAAAAATATCATTTGAATGAGATTCTATCCTCATTAAAAATGCATCCCAGCATTTAAAACATGTGCATATAAATTGAAATAACAAATAATAAGAATATACAAATAAAACAATGGGTATATAAAAAATACCTAATTAATAAAAATGCAGCACAGGCAGGTATACAGTATGACTAATAAAGTCTCATCGGTGTCAATCTAAACAATTCATATTAAAAGGCCAAATTACCATAAACTATTGTGGACGATACAATATAATCAAGATGGTAAAAATGCAGAAATGAATGTGCTCACTGATGAAAAAAGAGAAAACCCACAATACAATGCCAAACATCTCCATTTTTTAGCCGTTTAGAACAGGCCTGACACTACAAACATTTCATTTCCAAATATATGCTCAAAGAGGATATCGGTTGATCGGAGGAAAACTTTCATGCCTGAAAACGTAAAGCCAAGACTGGTATTCAAAGGCTGTAAATATTCATTACATTTCTTGGTTTGTAAGTCTTTTTTTCCTCGTCAATTAAATCTAATGACATCCAGCCTTATCAATACTTTTTTTTCTTAAAAAGGAGCAGAGAGAGAGAGAGAGAGATCAACTTCATTCTGTTCATTTATACTCTCCAGTAATTCAGTTGTTACTGAACTATATCTTATAAGGACACATTTATAGTTAAAATTGTCTAAATCAATACTAACTATCGACAGCGACGGTCACCAGACATGATCGTAAGTATAAAGAAGTTCCTGTGACGATTGTTTAATCATTGTATTTTTGCTGCTGTATAAATGAACTTATCTATGGGAGAAAATAATTCTTCCTTACGTTTACGAGATTTTTTAGATTCTCTTAAAAACATAAAATTCAAATCCATGTGACCATACCCAACTCTCCATACCAGGAACTTACATCGCATTCAAAATACATGCATTATTTATGCATTATTTCAATCTAACGACCCTTGAGAAATAAAATCATCTTCTATTTGGACTACAGCTGTTTCCCCTGGCAACTGTCGACTGATTGACATGTTTGACCGATTCGATGTTGCAGAAGACTGTCTAGTTCCATGACTTGAACGACTGGTTGCCGAACTTGGTTTCTTGTATTGTCTATTTGTCCTTGTTTCTCTCATTTCCATGGCAACTTCCCTTTGTCGAAAACTAGATGCACTTCCCTGTCTTAAATTATTACTTGTTTCTATAGCAGCATCCCTGCGTCGCAAGCTGGAACCACTACCTTGTCGAGAATTGCTTGTTTCCAAGGCAGCGTCTCTTCGACGTAAACTAGATGCGCTACCCTGCCTAGAATTATTAAATGAACTATGCAGTCTTTTTCTGCTCCCACTTGGTACACTTGCACTATTATTTCTAGTTCGTCTGATGTTGTTGCGGTTTCTCACTCCACCATTTTGTCTGACTGACCCATTATCACTGTCGTTGTTCACTTTTGTTTTTAATTCGCCGGCATAAGTGCTTGCCGTAAAAATGGCAAAGTTTGTTGTAAGACTTTGTGGTGGAATAGGCAATGTTGCATTGTCTAAGCTGCCTTGATGAGAGTAGGACGTAATAGATACAGCCTCCATGCTGTTCTTCTCTACATTGATGTCAATACCCTGTGCAGAGGCACGACTGCCGAGAGAACTCTTGCTGCTTCGTCGCTTCCCTCGGCGACGCCCTCCGTAAGCACCGGCTGCCATTTCCCTAGTAACAGGGGCTAAAACTGGCTGAATCTTGTTTTTGCGGCTTTTTCTTCTCTTCTTTCTCTTTCTTCTCCTCTTTCCTGGCATCCCACCTCCACCTCCGCCAATGACATTTGGCAAATCGACATATTCTTGATCAGCATCTTCATCATCACTTTGATGAAACTGACCTTGTGCTTCACTTAATTGTGAATCAAGGGACTGTCTTCTGGATGCCATCTTTGATGCAACTGACCCAATATCTACAAATATTACAATTAAATATGATTAATTGTTTGTTTCTTACTTCCATCAATGTCTCAACTTGATCTTGGCATGCACGTTTGGTTGTTGGAGGAAGCTAAAGTTCCCAGAGAGCACACAATTTTCAGTTTTAGTAGGTAGCAGCTAAACTTTATCACTCATCGGCTTAGGTTTGGTTTGGATTGATTATTGGAAGAATAAAGTCTTAAAAGTCTAAATTTTGAGATCGATCTAAATTATGAAAAGTTGTCAACTGTTTTTCATACTTTGTATCGCTTGGACATTATTCCACAAAATCATTTTAATGTATCTGATAATAAAAGATTAATCATTGAAAAATTCAGACTGACTTGTGTAATTAGGTTTTCTAGATGTTTACCATAATTATGAAAAAAATCTAACAGACAGAGTGAATGATCGTGTGTAAAATAATCAATAATGTTGCCGTGTGTATATGACTTGTATGTGTAAGGTGTAATGAACCAGTACATAATTAGATGGGTGCCACTAGTGGAGCAGGAACTGCTTACCCTTCTGGAGCACCTGAAATCACCCCCAGGTTTTAGTGGGGTTCGTGTTACTCAATCTTTAGTTCTATAGATCATTTCTGTCTGTCCTCAATATATTTACGGATTCTGATTACTCTTTTGGTATCTTCAACTCTTCTAGACTGTAAGATTGTCTTTATACAAGTTATTAATGATTAATCAAATGTATTTGTCAATTTTAATCATATTAAGGATAAGCTGATTAAAATTTAGATTGATGACAATATCATAAAACAGTTGCCCATGGTTTGGATGCTGTTTCCTCATCAAATTAATAAGGCATTGCTGATCGCTTCTCTTATTGAGATCCTTAAGCAGAGTGAGAAAAAAATCTGGCAAACTTCCGAAGAGTACCAGTTACTGATTGCATAGTTAGTTGAAAATCTAACTACCATACGGTCACGGCCATGACGGCAACTTTGCCATTAAGAGGTTTTGCGATATATACATGTACCTACCTGTATCAGAGTTGCAATATATACATGTACCTACCTGAATCAGAGTATCTACGATTAGTCCCCGCAGTAGGAGCAAACATTCCTCCCCTTCTTCTAACCAACTTTGGCATCGCATTAGCAAAAGCAGATGACATCTCACGTGAACTTACGCTGTTCAAATCAAACTTCATACCTGTAAAAAAACGAAGCTTTAAATGAATTATTTATCTTGAATGACATCTTATGTGAACTTGCACTTTTTAAATCGAATTAAAACAAAGCTGTAAAATCTCAAAGAATTTCTGAAATGTTTATTTTGAAAAACATCTCACATGAACTTGCGCAATTTGAATTAAACTTTATTTCCGATTTAAAAACGAGCATTAAAACCTTACATAATTCTGAATTATTTATTCTAAATTTATTGTTTCACAAAAGTTTGATGTTTAATTTACAATTTCTTTCATTGTGTAACTTAAAAAAACACTTGAGTTTCACTTCCAGCTTTTTGTGGGAGTATGCACAGTACAATTATTTCTATCTTTTACTTAGAGTTGTGGGTGGCCAAATGTTTAAGGTCTGAAAGTCTTAACACCAATGATGTGGATTTGCATACCAATACCCATCTTAAGTGTTATGGTTTCCAGACACCTGCCAGGCAGAGGGTTTTTCAGACCAGTTCATTATACATGTATCTGTTCAGGCTTTCCTTACCTATCAATTCTTTTGGACACGATATAGCTGAAAATTTTCTCCACCTGGGAAAAAGACAGAATTTCTAACACTCGTGGCAGAATATCTTTGATCTTCAATATAAACTTGCAAAAGAGGGGAGGGGGTAGGGGTGGAGTTATGGTGCTTAACACAACAATATTTCAGTTAGTGGCTGTCAGTTTTATTGGTGAAGGAATCCAGAGTACATGGAGAAAACCACTAACCTGCTGCAGGTCACTGACAAATCTTATCACATAATGTTGTATTGAGTGTGATTCAAAATGTCAGTGATGATAGGCACTGATAGCATAGGTAGTTGTAAATCCAACTACTATACGATCAAGACCACAAAGGCCCCCTGACTTGCATAAGAACCTTGTGACGAATAAAATAAAAATACTCTAGAAAAGGCAAGTATTCAATGTCTAGGAAGAAACTGTTTGTCCCTTCAAAGTTGACACAACCACGTAAAACTATTTTTGAATTAAAATCTTGCCTAATGGATCATCATGCGTGCTCCCAAAACTAATGGACAATCTGCCATTGTTGATGTCTTTCCTCCTCTCAAATGCCCTGGCAATCATCTTGTGTTTCTTCAATTTTACTGGCTTGTTGGAAGGCTTTTTACATATTCTGAAAATGAAAAATTATTATAAAAGAAATGAATTATGAAAATATGTTATACAGTAGTCACCCTTTCATAAAGCCACTCCCACAAAAGACCATCCCACTTATTAGGCCACTCCCACCAGACCATCCCTCTCAACAGGCCACTCCCACCAAAGACAATCCCTCTTATCAAACCATTCCCACCAAAGACCATCCCTCTTATCAGGCCACTCCCACCAAAGACCATCCCTCTTATCAGGCCACTCCCACCAAAGACCATCCCTCTTATCAGGCCACTTCCATGAAGGGCCACTCCTCTTGTAAGACCCCTCCCACCAAAGGTGAACCATCTTATCAGGCCACTCCCATGAAAGGTCGCTCCTCTTGTAAGACCACTCTCATCAAAAGCCACCCCTGTTATAAGGCTCTACCTACCAAAGGCCACCCTTCTATTGAGGCAAGATTTCAAAGGGCCTGAGACAGTAGAATACTACTACTACTATATGCCCCCCCACCCAGATTTACCATCCCTCTTATAAGGCAATTTCTTCATTGTCTTCATGTTCATTACTGAATTGAGTTTTTCTCTTTGTAAATACAGTCCAGTTTTTATAAGGGAGAATTTGTTTTATTTAAACTATCTAAAATACATTTGTAGTATATTTTGTGATATATTTCTGGATGCTTGAATATTACTCATATTCCAGTGGGATTACTAAGATTGAAAATAAAACAGGGGCTGTAGTGGCCATGATCGTTTGGTAGTTGGATTTACAACTACATATGTAATCGGTGTCTATCACCACTGATGTTGTGAGTTCTAATCTCGATCAGAGCAAGGTGTATAATGTACAAAATTATGTGATAAATGTCGGTGACTTGTGACAGGTCGGTGGTTTTCTCCTGGTACTCCGGTTTTCTCCACCAATAAAACTGACAGCCACGATATAACTGAAATATTGTTGAAGGTGGCGTCAAACACCATCAAACAAACATAAAACATATTTTCAAGTCACACTTTTGTTTCAATCTTTCTTACAACCCAGTATCTTGTGAAGATAAAAACACATATCGGTCAGTCATTTTTTTTTTCATACACAGGATACAGCATTACATACTTCCTGAAGAATCGTTCCCATGACATCAGAGAAGCTTTTGTCCATGACCAACTACTCATTACAATGCCAGCACCAAAGAATGCCAGGATGTGAAAATCCATGGCAACCACACTAGGTCTGTCTCCAAGAGAACATGTTCTACTAGATGTATTGTATACGTTCGTAGTCACGGTGACATTGCCTTGACAACTGAAAAAAAAAAATATATATATAAATGATCATGAAAATGAAAATAAAAAATTTGTCTGGTATGGACTAGTCTGTTGTGTCGGTGATTTTGCAAGGATTACAAAATATCTCGGGGATATTTTATGCAAAACAAAAAATAAACAAAAGATTTTTTGTCAATTACTCTGGTTGGGTTGGGGTATTGGTGTTTATTGTTCTGTGACAGCATGACTACCCAGAGAAAGGTCTAGATAGAGGGATACTTGTAGCAATCTTTTTTAATAAGATCAGAAGACATTTCTGAAAATATTGGTGAGTCTTACCGTTGTAAAAATCTAAAATTTGAAAAAGTCCTAACTGAAAATGGTGAGTTAAAGGATTCATCTAGGCAAGTTACAAGAACTTCTGTCAACAATATATATAACAAACAGACAGGGTAGGAAGGTGTCTGGAAACCATAACACAGTCCAGTTTTAGGGGCATTAGGGCTGGCATCCACATCAGTCATATATGCTCATAACCACTAGGCCACATAGGTCCCCACACCCCTCTGTGTATATAACATAGTCAAACCTGTATGAACAGACATAGAAAAAGCTGTCTTTTAAGACAGGTGACCTCTCAAAAGAGGTTATATTTATATGAAATATTTTTTGACTGGACAAGAGAAAAGGTGACTTTTTAATACAGGTGACTGCTTAATAGAGGTGACCACATGGGCATGTGTGACTGTATAATAATATCTATATGATAAATTATTGATAAACAAGTACTCACAATATATAATCTTTTAAATGGTCGTCCCACGATCCTTCGTTTGTAAAGATGTACAAGTGAACGCTGAACGTAATCACCACGTAAACAAACATTAGTATAGAAAAACTGCCTGTAAACAGATTAAAATATCATAGAAATTATGTATAATGATAAAAAAAAAATTGTATTTTAGGAGAAATTCAACATGTATACAAACTTTCTGTCATAAACAAAATCAAATTATAATAAACTGGCATCTGTTGTTGAACTTGTGATTAAGCTAATCATATGATTAGCCCTAATTACAGGTTTAATTCCTAATCACATATATATTCAATTCAATTCTTTATTACTTTAAGCAGATTATGCTCATCAGTACATATATATAATATTCATACATATATCACATAATAGAACACATCAGAGAAGCATATGAAAATCAAGTGATTACATTGTTGGCTAGCAGTTCAGTCCTACGATTAAATGCATTAAACAGGAATTTACACATATTATGCAAATCTTTGACATTTTCAGTGTAAGTAGCTGAACTAATTTAAATGAAGATGAGCGTCTATAGTAATATTGTTTGATATAATGCCTTCTTAATTCTATGTAAGAATCACATTGCAGTACAAAATGGAATATATACTTGGCTAATGCAATGATTAAATTCTGTTGCTGAACTGTTTTTAATCAATGTATTAACTAATCATATTTTATCATTACATTAGCTAATTACGCGATTAGGAATTAAAAAATGCAATTAGGGCTAATCATATGATTAGCTTAATCACAAGTTCAACAACAGACCCCAGATGTTTTACATGATTATTTCTGAAATTATTGAAAACATTCCGCCAACATCTTTAAAAAAAAAATTATCATAAAAGAACCAGATTGACTAAAACTAGAGGCTCCCAGGAGCCTGTAATCGCTCACCTGGTTTTCAATTTTACATCTAAAGTTAATAGAAAATGGGGGTGTTACACATAATTTTGAAAGTGGGCCACCCAAAGATCATTTCAACTCTAATTTCTGAGCAAAAGATTTAGATTTGATTTTTATCTTATAATATTTCTAAATGGAATAAACTGGCTGAAAAATCTCACAGAAAACCCCAGAATATATGTTAACTCTTCCCATGTAGCTGCAGTTAAAATTTGAGCTCATTTTGACTTATCCTATAAAAGCAGCAATGGAGAATTGAAGAAATTTCTATTTTTAGTAACAGCAGCCATCTTGAATGGAGGGCAGGGATGTCAGACACAATTTTGAAAGGGACCCACCCAGGAATCATCCCTGCCAGGCTTGGTTTAATTTGGTTCAGCGGTTTCAGAGGAAAAGATTTAAATGTGATCTTTTATCAAAATATGCCTAATTTGCATAATCGGTATAAATCGGCTGACAGAAATATTTCACAGAAAAGCCTGGAATATATGTTAAACTACTACTTGTCATGTAGCTGCAGTTAAAATTTGAGGTCATTTTGACTTATACTAAAGCAGCAATGGACAATTGAAGAAATATCTATTTTTAGTAACAGCAGCCATCTTGAATGGAGGGCGGGGCTGTCGGACACAATTTTGAAAGGGAACCACCAAGGGACCATCCCTGCCAGGCTTGGTTTAATTTGGTTCAGTGGTTTCAGAGGAGATGATTTAAATGTGATCTTTTATCAAAATATGCCTAATTTGCATAATCGGTATAAATCGGCTGACAGAAAAATTTCACAGAAAAACCCAGCATATATATATGTTAAACTACTCCTTGCCATGTAGCTGCAGTTAAAATTTGAGCTCATTTTGACTTATACTAAAGCAGCAATGGACAATTAAAATTTCACCCCCCCTTTTTCTATCTTTAGCTTGGCGGCCATCTTGGTTGGAAGTCGGAATCACCGGACACAATTTTGGAAGGCCATCCAGGGACCATTCCACCAAAGTTTGGTTGCAATTGGCACAGTGGTTTCTGAGGAGAAGATTAAAATGTGAAAGCTTACGACGTACGACGGACGACGACAGATGCCAAGTGATGGCGAAAGCTCACATGGCCTTTAGCCAGGTGAGCTAAAAAGTGAATGAGTGATTTTTTGTTGTTTAACACCAAGTCAGTAAATGAGCAAATGTTTTTTTCACACCAAGTGAGCAAGTTTTCAGCCATAACATGGAGAGAACAAGCTACTTATTTGATGAGATGATGATGATTCAAGATTTGCAGTAGAAAAAACACATTCAGCTGAAATTTTATTTTACTCATTGTAACAATAGGTCACAGGCAGACATATCATTCCAATCTTAACACATTATTCTAATTCCAATCAAATCAGGGTTAGGATTATGGTGTGTAATGCCACTTTCAACAATATTTCAGTTATATTGTGTCTGTCAGTTTTATTGGTTTAGGAAACCGGAGTACCCAGAGAAAACCATCGACCTGTCTCAAGTCAATGACAAACTTTATCACATAATGTTGCATCAAGTACGCCTCACGATGAACTGGGTACAAACTCACAACTTTAATAGTGATAGGCACTGATTTCACAGGTAGTTGTAAATCCAACTGCCATACGATCATGACCATGACGGCCCTACGTAGCAATAGGTCACAGACATATATATCATTGGATTCTTAACACTTTATCCCAACTTCAATCCAATCAGATTTTGCTGTTACTCCTTAGTGTTGAATAATTAACAGGGAGCCTAGTGTTAAAGAATAATTCATAGGGGAGCAGTTAAGATAAAAACAAGTGTTGGTACAATGTGTATACATACCTAGTCTAATTATTGTTTCTTTGATCTTAGATGTGGCTTTTTCACTTATAAATTCTGGAGTGTCACTCTTTAAAGCCCATAATGTCTTAAAAGCTGAAATATAACACAAATAATTTATCTTAGATGTGGCTTTGTCACTTATAAATTCTGGAGTGTCACTCTTTAAAGCCCATAGCGTCTTAAAAGCTGCAATATAAGTTAAATATTTCATTTTGGTTTGAAATTTAAAAAAAAGTGCATATATAATATATGCACTGTCGGCAAATATAAAATTGATTTGTACAAGCTTTAGAAACAGGAAGGAAATGATTCATTTAGCAAGCTTTTCTTTCCACTTCGAAGCGAGTTCTAATAAATTTTATATTTCCTGACAATGTACATATATTGTGTTTAAACTGCAATATTATGTGAGCAAAAATTGTTAAACTTACACACAAAAAGGCAAAACATTGGATTTTTTGGTTGCATGTCAACTAGATTTTATACATCTAGTAGAGGTATACCTTTATATAG
>MJUT01022088.1:170618-192435 GCA_002080005.1 Gigantidas platifrons
GCACCAAAAACATAATTTTGGTAGAGGACCACCCAAGGATCCTTCACACCATAAAACAATTCCATTGGCTGTGTAGTTTCTGACAAGAAGATCTTTGAAAATTGAGCCAATCAAAACACATTATTGGCCCTGCCCGCCATGTTGAATTCCTGATCAAAACAAAAAACATAATTTTATAGAGGACCTCCTGATACACATTCCTGCCAAGTTTGGTTCCATTTGGCTCAGTGGTTTCTGAGGAGAAGATTGAAATGTGAAAAGCTAACGACGGACGACGGACGCCAAGTGATGGCAATAGCTCACATGACCCTTTGGGTCAGGTGAGCTAAAAACAAGCAAATCAAAACACTGCATTAAAAACTTCCGTAGACTTGATACTCACTGTGGTCCTCCTTTACGAATGGTACCATCACCCTTACAGACGATGTCTGTCCGAGCCTCTCCTGAAAACTGAGCCATCCATCCAATACTGGACAGGAAGAAACAGATGTTGATGAAGAATAAAATTAATGCTGGATATTTCTTTGAATTTTTCCAATCAATTAAAAAGGTCAGCTGAAAAAAAGAAAGAAAGATGACAATTATTTGCAAGTACAGATGAAATCTATTATATATCTATTCTAGATTTTCCAACACCAAAAATTCACAAGTGTAATATTTGTGACGATCAGAAATCAGATTAACAGGTAGTAAGATGTACAGTATATAATTAAGAAATAAATCATGGAAGCCAGAATGTGTTGGGAGTTTTATCATGGATTGGCAGATATTAGTACTTTATCCTGAGCCAGAATTTCGATTCTGATATGTCTTAAAGAGTGCAAATACAGTATACTTTGATTGGAAGACGGTAATTTATATTTATGTTTGCGGAAAATGTCGCACACAATTTATGTTGCCAATGGAAAAGTCAGTCAAATTCACTGGCACATGTGCTAATGAGATTATACCGAAAAGGATAATTCGCTCGTTTGTTAACAAAGCGAAAGAAGGAGGTCATGTTAGAATATAGTATTTTACTTTGTTCGCGACTTGAAAAATGTTCAAAACAAACCAACCTAACCTGTATTAAGATTTCACCTTTGGGACAAAGAAAAAGTGTTAAAAAAAAGTGGCATTATATGACAAATGTTACAACATTAAAATTTTGAAAAATTATGGAAAAAATGTATATTTAATACTTTCATTGAACTATGCATGAAAGAGGACACGCTTGCCCACCTTAAAGTGAAATAACTCATGTAAAACTTCTAATTTTAGAATCAAAGTCAAAAATGTACTAATGGTATATTGTTTACAACATTGAAAAATATGTTCTGTTATTTCACTGAAATATTCTGGTATTTCATCACTATCTACATTATGAATATTTATATAAATTTAACTTGTCATTATTTAGTTGGACGTTTCAACTTCCTTTTACAGAAGGGCCGCTATAGTCGTGATCGTATGGTAGTTGGACTTGCAACTACCAATGCAATCAGTTCCTTTCACCACTAAAGTTGCAAGTTAAAATCCCACTCATGGTGTGCTGTACTCAATACAACATTATGTGATAAAGTTTGTTAGTGACTTGCTGCAGAGCGGTGGCTTTCTCTGAGTACTCCGGTTTCCTCCACCAACAAAACTGACTGCCACGATATAGCTGAAATATTGTTGAAATTGGCATTAAACACCATAACCCTAACCCTTTTACTGAAGGCAGATCATAAATGACACTCAGTATATATATTAGCTAAGCATATACATTTTATTCAGTAAATTTGTCTTGTCAGCAGGTACAAAAATGTAATATGAAATAAATTTCATACAGTTTTTAAACAAACATATATTCATCTCGTAATGTGGGATCTTTAGTTCAATCTATCCCTTCTAGCAAAAATAATAAATAATAATAATAATAAATTTCAAATAATCTGTTTTTTCCAGCAAAAAATAAAGTACAAGTAATCACTTTTCTCAAGAAAAAATCAGCATCTTCAGGAAAAATCAGTCTAAAATATAAATGTACCTGTAAACATTTAAAGAGATTTACCTGAAAGTGGGAAGAACAATATTTTCATGCATCATTATACCATGTATAGCAGCAGTCCAATCTCTATTGGAAATTATTATGAAAAAGAAACCTTTGAAAGATCGACTAGAAAAATGCCTTGTATCAAATATATTTACTGTTCTCATTAGACAGTTTTTGAGTATGACTTTGAGACTCAGTTCTGATTATGATTTTTGTACATGTACTGTCAAACCTGTATTAAGAGGTCACCTTTGTGACAAAGATAAAGTGGCTGCACAAGACAGGTGACCTCTAAACAGAGGTTAAATTCATATGAAATTTTCTATGACAGGACAAGAAAAATGTGACCTTTTAATACAGGTGACTGCTTAATAGAGGTGACCACATGAGCAGGTTTGACTGTATTCCGATATTCAATAAATATATTTAAACCAATAAGAACACCTTATTCTGAGTATCTTTTTGTACAAATACATATATGTAATGGAAATTTTCAATGCAAAACACTAATTACAAGATGTTCTGATTGGATAATGTTAGCAGTCTTTGGCTTAATTTTTTTTCAGCTTCTTGCCCGAAAGCCAAATTTAGAAAAAATGGTCTATTCATTCAAACAGATTCTTTCATAATTTTCACTTGTCTGATTCCAGTTTTACTTGTCCCTGGCTTCGGGCAAGTGGGTTAGCGTGACGACTGTGTTAGAGTAAAATATGATCTGATTGGATAATTTTTGGAGTACCAGTACAAAATTTGGATTTCAAAATTTTATGACCACATGGTCAAACTTACATTTCAGTGCAGAAGAAAATAAAAACATTTCAGAATAAGGAACTTTGTGACATGTGTGTGCAAGAACAACAAAACAACAGATTGAGTGAGGGGGTAAGACAGGAGCATCATGAAATTGAAAGAAAAGAAAATGTTACATGTGTAAAATGTACCATCCTTGTCGACAGGATGTGACAGAAGGAAATCAGGGGAGATAACTTACCTTTAATTATATTTATCCTGTTTGCATGAGAAAATACAAGAACAAAATAAATATATATATATGTTATAAATCTATTTTTAAAATGTCTTAGCACTAAATTATCAAATAAAATAAAAATAATTTACTCATACAAAGCAAAACATGGATAGAAATGTTTACCTACTATTCACATCTTAGGGCTGTTCTATTTAAGTCTACCTGGGAGGGGGGACGCCTTTTTTTTAAATTTTTCTGTTGGTTGTGGGGGTGAAACCATATTTTTTTCATGATGGGTGGGTCTGAAATAAGTGGTGTTCCCTCCTCCCAGGTATATTTAAATGGAACAGCCCATACTCAAATAGTGGTTAAAAATAGAAAATTTTTCCCATATTGGTAAAATTTTCTAATCATGCAAAACTAGATCTCTGCACTTGCTTATAATGTTAATTAAATTGTTGTAATTTTAAGAGTCAATTAAGTGTTAATTACACTTAAGTTTAATTAAGGTTTGGGAAACCCAGTCTCGATTATAAATCTAGAACTTTAACAACAAAAAGGCTTTTTTCCTTGTAGTAATTATAAGTCAACAGTGAATATATATATACATTGTACGTTATAGATATCTACAATGAAGGTCACACAGACTTATATGACTTTAAGCAAAGTAAATTATACAATGTACAAAAAAAATGTACATGTAGTATAATCAGATATGAAAATCAATATGATCTACTGCAAGATTTAGAAAAGCAGACTAACTATACCATATGACTTATATGTACATGTATATCAGTGTATTCAATATGCTTGATCACTATGGGAAACATACCATAGTAAAAAGAGTACAGGTGATACAGATTGATCCAAATATAGCAATAATGATGTGGACTTGGTTGTGTTCACCATCTGTATAGAGTGGATTCTGACACTGTATTCCACATCCCTCTATATCTGTGTACCAACTTTCTGAATCCTCCGTTCTGACCAGTGGAGAAATACAAGATCCTTCTGTGTTAAAAACTACAGTGTCATAGGCTTGTAACTGAAAGTAAAAACAAAAATCATTTTTGAATAGGTCTAACATTTTGTTTTGTCTAATGGACTATTTGCTTAGCATGTTCAGTGGTCTCTTTAATCTACTTTCGCATTTTTTTTCCAACTCATAAATGTAAATAAAAACTAGAGGCTCAGTGGGCTGAGCATGTGTCACTCACCTTTCATTCTGCTTTGAGGAAACTTAATACAGAACCTTCCATATACATGTAGATGCTTCCCACCAAGTTTGGGTTCATTTGGCTAAGCAGTTTCAGAGAAGAAGATTTTCAGAAATCGACCAACCAGAAACAAAAATTGCCTGTGGCGGCCACGCTTGTTTACGAATCAGGACAAAACGAGCAATCTTAATAGAGGGCCTTCCAAGGATGCTTCCTACCAAATTTCAGTTCATTTGGCCAAGCGGTTTCGGAAGAGATTTTTTAGAAATCAACTAATTAGAAACAAGAATGGCCTGTGGCGGCCATGTTTGTTAACGGATCAGAACTAAATGAGCAATGTTTATAGAGGACCATCCAAGGATGCTTCCTATCAAGTTTCGATTCATTTGGCAAAGTGGTTTCAGAGGAGAAGATTTTTTAGAAATCAATCAATCAGAAACAAGACATGCCTGTGGTGGCCATGTTTGTGAATGGATCGGAACTAAATTAGCAATCTTTGTAGAGGACCTTCCAAGGATGCTTCCTACTAAGTTTCGATTCATTTGGCCAAGCAGTTTTAGAGGAGAAGATTTTTTAGAAATCGGCAAATCAGAAACAAGAATTGCCTATGGGAATGGTGGCCATGTTTGTTAATGAATCAGAACAAAATGAGCAATTTTTAGAGAGTACCTTCCATAGATGCTTCCTACAAAGTTTCACATCATTTGGCTGAGGGGTTTCAGACGAGAAGATTAAATTGTGAAAAGTTAACGGATGACAGACGACGACACCAAGTGATGACAAAAGCTCACATTGCCTTTGGCAAGGTGAGCTAAAAATGTATGTGGGGATTTTTGTTTACATCTAAAACCATTTATTTACAAAGCCAAATTGCCCCTGTTCACACAGTTTTGCTGCATTGTTAAAACAAAAATAAAAACAACAAAAAACACATACATGAAAGAAACAGGTATATTTGTAAATGTACAATGAAATACATGATATTGTCTATGGACCGAAACTTGTCACATCTTAATTATTACAAAAATGTATTAATATTGGATCACTTTTTTTTTAAGAAAAAAAATTGATGATGTCTTCTCTAAAACTGAATTTGGGTCAGTTTTAGGGCACTTTTTGAAATAAAATAGCAAAACATTTTTTATGCACCATCAATAACTCATTTTGATGAAAACTTTGCAAAAAACTGCATTAAAATTGGGGGAAAAAAATTAAATATCTAAGGTAAATAATTGAGTACCGTGGTTCCATAGAACCCCGGGCTATATCTTTAGGGTGTACCTAATGAAGGTTTTTCAAGGAAGGAATCCTGCACACTTAATTTGATATCTATTTTTTTATTTCCTAAATTATTTCTTAACTCTTAGAGTCTCTTAGAGTATCATATTGTTACTGAGTGATATTTCAAGAAATTTGGTAAATGTTCTCAATTTACAAATTTTTATGTACATTATTTAATTAAAAAAAACCCAGATTGTATTAAATGAAATTTTTACAATCCTCTGAACTCAAATTTTACACTACAAGAATTTTTACAGACATTATATTTTAACTAAATTTAAATTTCAATACAAAATTTAAATGTCCCTGAACAATAATACAAAACACTGGTATGCCTTTGTACCAAAAATAACTCAAGTCAACATATACAAGGCCTTTGTATATTATTATTGGCATACATATATAATATATAGATTCCATTGTGTGCCGAACCGTGTATGATCTTTGCCCCAAAGTGACTCATCTAACCCAATACAATTCTGATCAATTTTAAACATTTAAATTTTGGTAAAAAGAGACGTTAGTTATAATTAAATATGCACTCAAAAACATATTCTAAATTTAGAAATACAATCTGAATGTATGTTAAAATTTCATTGTTCAGGGGATAACGTTTTTCTTAATGATTACATTTGTCAAGGTTACCAGTTAAAATTGTTTGAATTGTATATTACACAAAACGTCAAAAGTTACTTTAAATTATTAGGAAACAAATATACATTTGTTATTAACATGATAAATAAATAGTGTTTTCTTTGAAGTAACTCTTTGTATCAAAGAATTTTCACTATAAACAATTTCTTGACCCAGGGTATTTAAACAGTTTTAAACATGATGTTTTGTAAGTTGTAAAATTTGACAAAATAAAGTGTCAACAAATAGCTTGGATTTCTTTTTTAATCAAATTTATTATCTTTTTGCATTTTCATTTTAGAAGTTATGGTGTTTAAATCCACTTTCAGTATGAGTAATATTTCAGCTTAATATATTGGGGTCGTCAGTTGGAAGAAACAGGAGTACAATGTACCTGGATTAAAAACCATAGACCTGCCGCAAGTCCCTGACAAACTATCACATAATGTTGATTCGAGTACACCTCGCCATGACATGAGTGGGATTCAAACTCACAACTTTAGCAGTGATATAGGCACTGATTCAGTGATTGCACAGGTAGTTGTAAGTCCAACTACCATATGATCACAACCACGATGGATCCACATTCAATTTATAATATTGTGAGCGAGATATTCTTGTTTTAAAACAGTTAATTGAGCATCATCATGATCATGGCTATAAAGTTACATCATACGTGCATTTTTTTTTTAACAATAATGTATATAAGATGATGATTTCTGCATCATATAATATTACATGTACATGTAAACTAGACTCAAACCATGCACACACAAAGAGCTACATGTACATGTAGATTTCATACTACTAGCTCACTGAAATAATGCTCCCGAGTTAAACAAATCTCTCTACTAGGATACACTATATTGATTTAGTGCCAATCTGTCTTACTCTCAATCTTGACCAGAGTTAAACAAATCTCTCTACTAGGATACATATTTTAGTCGCACACCTTTAAATTTCTGTATATTAGTGTGGATAGTAAAGTTACGAAATGTATGTTGTTAGGGTGTTTAACTCCACTTTTAACATTATTTCAGTTATATCGTGGCATGAGTTTTATTGGTGGAGGAAACCAGAGTACCTGGAGAAAACCACCAATCTGCCACAAGTCCCTTTATCACATAATGTTGAATCGAGCACAATTCGCGATCGCCATGAGTGGGATTCAAACTCACAACTTTAGTGGTGATAGGCACTGATTGCAGAGGTAGTTGTATATCCAACTACCATACGATCACAACCAAAAGACCCGACCCCCCTATGTTGATCGAGACAAAAGCCTGTGAATGCATACAATTATTATTATACTTAATCAACTCACCAGACAATTAGACATGAAATGATTCTCATCGCAGTCCAGGAAATCTGGCCAAGCTCCTCTGTAAATCTCTACGATTTTACACGGAGATTTGATCTTCTTGCAGAGTTCTTTACTAGGTAACTCAACCTCTCCACTGTCACATTTTGGTAAATAAACAGAACAAAGAAATGGCTGAATCAAAGCCCAGCACTCTGGAACATATTTTAAACCCTCCCAAAGTTTTAATTTCTCGTTCACTTCATCCAGCGTCGATGAATCTGTCGTAAATTCCAACGAAGTATGTGTGAAAGGCAGAGTAGTGCCAAAACATGTAGTTGTACTATTTAAGGACTGGCATGTCGAATTTTGTTTACACGCCCCATAACATGTTTCAAAGAAACAAAATAATATCACAAAAATGCTGTATAATGTCATTGTTGCCGATTTACCTTTAAAAAGATTTCAAGAAAAAGTTAAATTAAAATTAAAAACAATTTCTTATTTAAAAATTATCCATTAAAGTGGAAAAATAGTTCCATTTTCGAATCTTCAATAATGTCAATCAAAACTCAAAAAAAAGTCTTTCTTTTTTAAAGAATAAAGTTCAAATTGTCATTACGGCATATATCCATACTTAACATGGAGTAAAAAAAATTCCATTTATCCAATACTCAAAAAAATGGCTCGACACAATTGTGTAATGATTGCAAAAGTTGCTTTAAAATCTCTTCATTGAAACTTTTATATTAATAAGCATGATTAGAGCTTGAAGCGAATAATCGAAAGTATCCAAAATTATTTTAAAATTTTCCACCATCTGTTTAAAAACATAATTCTAAATTGGTTTGAAATCTACATGGAATCCATTTCTGTTCTCCACAATACTAGTACTGCAGCTATCCAGAACAGCTAAAGATTAACTTCCATCCATCTTTTCAAATTCCCCAGCCCTGTCAACAACAAAAAAAAGACACTGATTATGATCTAAATATTATTATTTACAATACATGCATATATGGTTTTATAAATATTATTCTAGTACTGTTCCTTGACTTGAATTGGTGTCTAACATGTGTAATGTTGGACAGTCTCTTATGTTCATTAACATCCAGATCCTTTCTTACTAATTAGCCATACATAACAAGTCTTATTACCCAGTTTATTGATCTCACATCTCAGCATGTACATGTAGTGATTCAGCTAGACACCGGTCTCAGGACATTTGTCTGTCTATTTCTTCAATCGTCCTGAAGAACTTTGTAAAAAATAGTTTAATTATTAAAGAAGGTCCCAAAGAAATTTTGATAAAACTGGCAATTGTCCTGAAAATTTCAAAAAGTCTAGCGGAAACACTGTACATGTATACTTTTTAAAGTTGACTTGACTTTAAAAGTAAACACTTGACTTTTAAAAATCTTCTCCTTAATATTCAAACTTTTTTTTAAAACAATTTATCCTTCCCGATTAAATTTAAAATGAAGGAAGCATTTTCATTTCAAAGCCCTAAAAACATCTACAACTATACAAATACAGAATTTTACAAATCTTCTTCATGATATATATTTCAATGTTATGAAAATGAGCTATATTTCCATTATAAATTTAAAATTGAAGGAAACATTATCATTTAAAAGCTCAAACACATACACACATCTATCACAAAAACTTGACATTTTTAATAAATAATTGACAAGACCAAAGAAAAATTGACAAGCTGATCATACAATGATAGCCCACATATCTAATTTTGACAGATTTAATGAATGAACTTCTACAAACCTTTGATCTGAAAATATGTCATGACACTTTAATAGATTTTAATCAGTGATTGTCAGATTGCCAATTATTAGTGCCTTGATGATTCAACTTTTTACTAACTAACTTATGCTAAAACATGTCAATAATCTTGTCATTAAATATCTGTCTTTTTAAATAGCTTTACCAAATTTACTGATGAGTAGAAAATGTTGAAATATATTTAAATTGATAATTCTGTGTTTGACGCCAACATTAGCCGTGAACAAATTTTTATAAAGTAATTTCTTCAACTACAAGAGCCTTAGAAATAAAACATATTTGTGTATAAAACAATCGGGCTATATGTACAAATAAAAGAAAAATTAAAAGGATAAAAACATATCTTTAGGACTCCTTAGTCATGTTATCTATTTATATTTAAGAGGTAATATATTTAGAATGTACATATTCGAGTCATACATAGTGGTTATTGGCGGCTTTTCTTTTAACCCCACGTTTAGTGGTCATGGTTGTTTTGTCGGTGGCAAGGGCTTTGACAATCTCGGTATTATTGTATTTCCTCTTTAAAACCTTATCCAGTAGTAGATAAACCATCAGCCTTCTGTCACTCAATGATTAACTTTATCACATAAAATGTAGGTACATTTCGCCACGAGCCGAAGTTAAACTAAAAAACATTAATGGTGATAGGCCACAGGAGTCGGAAGTTCTATCAGTAATAAGGCATAGAGGGGCACCTTGAAGATCGCATGTTTTTTTATAGTTGCCCAGCGATCTTCGAGGTGCCCCCCCTCCTCTATGCCTTATTATTTATAGAACTTCCGACTCCTGTGGATAGGCTCAGGATTCCGGGGGGATAAAAAACATTTAATGAAAAATGGTTGAAAGAAAACAACTGTTCAATAGCAAGTACCAGTACTTTTTTGGCTTTTTACTGGTACAATATGCAACAAATTGAATGCTGACATCTGTCTTGGTATAAAGAAAGTTTATGTCCTGCATTCATGTCCGTCTTTATATGCATTGGTACTTTTTGGTAGTGAAGATATGGGGATCATCCCGATGGTAACATTACAGTGATTGGGGCCTTTCATAACTCCGGAACAGTAATCTCGCTCCAATGCTGGAGATACAGAGCAGAAAATTTCTTCGGAAGCCTAATCTCAATGAGATTTATGGAACAGTATATAGTTGTAACCGTTGATTCATTGTTTATTGTATACAAATGTAGTTATAACTTTATGTATATACAGTCGAACCTCGATAAGTCGAAGTTGAAGGGACTGCCAGAAACTGTTCGAGTTATCCGAGCTTCGAGTCATCCGAGGTCGAGTGTGACGTCATGACATTAATTTTTGTAACACATTGTTTGACAGGACGGTTGTTTGTTTTGTGTATGCATGTGATTTGTGGTATTTTCTTGACAAAGACGTTACTGTTGACAGTTGATGAACTAAATAAAATTATAAAATCAGACAATTTATATTTTATTACCGGTATTACAATATTGTATACATTGTACATGAATAATCCACATCAGAAACAAAGAAATATTTGATAAAAACGATCTCAGCACTAGATCTATTAAAGCACTACATTCATCAAGCAATACACAACAAATAAAAAATCAATACACAAATATTTACAATGTGTCAAAATAAATTATAGAATATAAATAACGAAACGAAACAAAAACTAGATTGTTCAGGTAACATCGCGAACTGTAAGAATGATGACCGTAGACTACACGATGCTTTTCATACAACATTTGATTAGAATTCATCACAAAAATTAACAATCATTTTATTTTTTAACTCTTATTGAATAAATGCGTCTGGCGTGTAAACTTCTATTTTTAATGAAACTTAAAAGGGCCGGTAATTAATATTAATCAATTTCAACAAGACTTAAAAGGAACCAATAATTTATTCAATCTTTGATTATCACTTTAAAGGAATTTATATTCCTACGGATTACAATTACCTTGGCTTGGGTCATCAAATTCGTTTCAAAAATAATCCCTGATAAAATAGATTACCGACACAGTCCGCTTGGCACGCGTGTACANTATAGGATTGATGTAAAAGCTCAGAGACATGTTGATGCTTCTGGTTTCAGCTATGATACTTAAAGAGACAATTAACCATTGTCAGTTGTTGAGAAGTATGCTACATACCTAAATAATTTCACTTTTAGACAACACAAACAGTTTTATTGACCTTTATTTTTTTGATACATGGTAATTTTACCTATCCGGCCCTGTCTTCAAAATTACAAAAAAATGCATAAATTATGCATGAAATTTTACCTAAAATATCAAAGTTTTCCATAAGATATATTTTTCTACTGTACAATTATTTGTTTTCTAATTACACAACATACATGTAGCAGTCCATGCATCTTTGTAAATGTCACACTAAAAGTGTTACACTCCTGACATTTTTTGATACATTTTTGGATGCTATTTTTTAGTGGTAGCTGATAATGCATTGAAATTTTGCAGCAATGTTCTATGTACCAAAGTACATATTCTGATACAAAAAAAACCAATTTAAATCATCACATATTAGAATGGTCAATGATAAAAGAAATGGGGTCATTTTTTTTTAAACAGCCCATATAACAAATGTAGTTATAATTTTATGTATTAACTAAATTTAATACGGTGCTCAGCCAATAATCTTCAGCAGTGAAGGACGGCTAGAAATGTAAAGAAGAAGAAGAACAGTAGCTCTTAAAAAGTTACTCGTATTTTTTTTCAACTGTAGACGGTTAAAAGAAAAAATAGGTAAAAAATTGAAAGTTATAGTTCTGCAGCAAATTACAGGAGTCGGAAGTTCTATCAATAATAAGGCATAGAGGGGCACCTCGAAGATCGCTGGGCAACTAGTCGGAAGTTCTATCAATAATAAGGCATAGAGGGGCACCTCGAAGATTGCTGGGCAACTATAGTCAAATCAAGTAGTTGCCCAGCAATCTTTGAGGTGCCCCTCTATGCATTATTATTGATAGAACTTCTGACTCCTGTGAGCAAATGTTCTTTATTGATACAATTACAGATTCCTTAGTCCGAGATTCCTCTGCCGTTCAACGACTTGTTACATCTTGCTGTTGTCGTTGAACGTCAGAGCACTCTCCATAATGAAAACAGCGGATTTTCCTCCGCATCTCAACTGTAGCACATTTCCACGTTTTGTGGCTATCAGATTTTATTTTCTATCCAAAACCCTAATATACAAAATGTATATCGTTTCACCAATCATTTTTCTATTCATTCATAACCATCTTACCCTCAGAGAGTGGTGTTACACTCGATTACAGCATGTTTTTCCCTTACACCTGATGATTTGGTCATTTCACTGCCATTTTTTTAACGTGATCTCGCGATACTAACTGAAANGTGTACACTATGTTATGTAAAAGTTTGAATTGTAGTTGTTTAGCTTTTCTATTAGCCCGGTTTGAATAAATTATAGCCCAGATAGATTTCCAGGGTAGTTCTGTGTCGAAGTGCATATCCCATTTGTTTTGACATATAGGAACACAATTCGCCACAAAATAACCCTGAATTTCTCTCAAACGTAATTTACTGTTTTCTAATATTTTTTGTTTTTATAAAACTGATACAAGTTTTTAATTCGAAATGGAAGATTTGCCTTTGCATTTAGTTCGACTGGTTCGGATTTAAGCATTCTTACTAATTCTTGCGGCTATATTCTGAAATCCAATTTCTTCTAGATCATAAAGACTGTTGATAACTTTCTGTATTAACTAAATTTAATACGCTGCTCGGCAAATAATCTTCAGTCGTGAAGGACGGCTAGAAATGTAAAGAAAAAGAAGAACAGTAGCTCTTAAAAAGTTACTGATATTTTTTTTTCAACTGTAGACGGTTAAAAAAAAATAGGTAAAAAATTGAAAGTTATAGTTCTGCAGCAAATCACAGGAGTTGGAAGTTAAAGCATAGAGGGGCACCTCGAAGATTGCTGGGCAACTATAGTCAAATCAAGTAGTTGCCCAGCGATCTTCGAGGTGCCCCTCTATGCATTATTATTGATAGAACTTCCGACTCCTGTGAGCAAATGTTCTTTATTGATACAATTACAGATTCCTATGATTTATTAAATTTACAGTCGCACAGATCCAGGTATCCAGGTATGATTGTATTTATTGCAAATAAAAGATGTATTGTTAATTTGCAACTGAATCCCAACCCTCGTAAATATACATTGTGGTGTGAGTTTTATTACAATCTGGTCACTTTTAAATATTCAAAACTTTTTTCTTCTTGTTTTTGTTATGGTCAATAACGGTGCACACCAACATTAACAAAGGCAAACATGAATTTTGTATTTTTGAAGCCATGCATGAATTTTAAACACTTTTCGTTTTTATGCCCTCCTTCTTCCGAAGTTCCCAATCAAACTACCCGCCATTTACTACCATAAGATAATATTGATTATAATCGATAATCTGTTAAACACTTTGACTGTACAAACAAGTCAATAAAAATGTTGATAAGTAGCCAACAACCTGTATTCTTACCTGACCCAGATAAATCAATACACAAAATTACAAATATCACGTGACTAAAGTTTCACTTCCGGGAAATCATTTTATAGGTTGTTTTTGTATCATAAAACTATTAATATGAAGCAATGTCGGAGATTATATAAAAGAAATTACTATAATTTGAATATCAATATTTATATGTTTTCTGATTATTTATTCAAATTTAAAAGAAAGTCATTTTTTATTTAAATGAAAATAATCGTATTATTAAAATAATAAATGATCCTTTCAAGATGGCTGCGCCCATGTGAAGTCCAAATTAATGTTTATTTTCCACAATCTGTGGCACAGGTGTCTGAAATTATATCCTTTAGGTAAGATCGATGGTGTGCGTAAACTCATGTCTTGTCTGCAGGGACAACAACATATTTGTCATTTAGTTGACCGTGAGACAAGAATCTGAGAATGTAGTGCTATCTGACACTGATCATGATACGACCACATAACAGAGTATTCAGCAATCATATGGGATCCTTGAATACAATAGAGAACATCAGAAAACCGGAGATGATTCAACGTAGAGCTGCCCGGATGGTCTACGCTTACCAAACAACCAGCAGTGTTTCAACTATGTTAAATTAACTCCAATGGACAACCCTACAAGAATGCAGGGGAAAGGTGTATGATGTACCAGGTATCAGGTCAACTCGCCCACTTTTCAGGTCAACTCGCCTGTTTTTCAGGTCAACTCGCCCACTGTTCGGGACAACTCGCCCACTCACCAGGACCTTTAATAGAAAAACTTTTTGTTTTGTTTTTTGTTAACGTAGTATTTTGTTATTTATCTTATGTAATTTAGTTTTGTGTTGTCTTATTCATGTGCATTTCTTCTCTCTGTGCTCTGTTGTTTTTTGTGTACCTGATTTTGACATTACTTTTTAGACCAATTTGTTCTCAGCCCTTCAACATCTTGTGGTATTTGATCTTCCAAATATTTTGATTTGATCTATGCTGATGAAACATTGTCGAAATGGCCATATGCAGAACTTAAATTCGCTGCAATTTCGGTACTTTGTTACTTTAACTGTTTATGTGTAAAACAACAAAATGTAGGTTCTTATGCACTTTCTTGGGAAAGACCGGGTGATCTTCCACGAGTGATAGAAATTTAATTTCCCTTCGCGAGTGGAGTGCAGCGAAACGAGCGAAAAGACACAAAAATTTCTATCGCGAGTGGAAGATCATCCGGGCTTTCCCAACAACGCATGTAAGTATATTTCTTCCGTAAACCAACAACTTTCACTATCGTGAACTCCTAGAGACCCCCGCCATTGATCAGTAACTAATTTGCATAAATTATCAGATCAATATCATTGAGCGTTATGTAATACACATCACATAAAATTGACTTTTGTGACACCGACTAATAAACTAAGTAGCTTTCTACTGATATAATTTGAGCTTTTCTCACTAATATTTGATTGAAAGTACAGTATTTTCCTTAATGAGACACCCGATACATGAAATATGACGTGACACATATTTTGACGTCATTGAATAACATAACTTTCCTGGTGCCATATGCAAGGACCCTCATCTATCAGAAATCCTTCTTCCCGGATGGCATTCGTATCTGGAACTCTTTACCATCAGAAGCAGTCAAAGCTCCCTCTATCGACTGCTTCAATTCCCAGATCCAGGCCACCACCATCATCAGACACTAGATCTACTGGATGTTTTTAACTGCACCTTGTATATAAAATCACTTCACCTGTATATAGTTTTCCTTGCACCTCATGCGCCAGTACGATAATCCACAACAGTGGCCTGTACTTTATTGGAAGAAGAAGAAGAAATTATTTTAAGGAACTAACAAACATGAAACAGAATTTGTTTAAAGGCAATGATTATGGCTAGTTGGAATCATAAATGTATTATTATTGTCTAAATTTTTTCACATACAAATGTAATTACATATTAACATATTTTTCCACGAGCAGGGACAAAACAGAATTTTTGTTGCAGTTCAAGTTGCTAGAGCTCTAGACTCTTAAAAATAACAATTGTAGCATACCTGCGAAAATTCATGAGGAAGAGTAGTCCAAGATTCCTCTGCCGTCCGACGGCCTTTTGTTCGACTTGCTGGAGCCGTGGGACATCAGAGTGCTCTCCATATTAAGGAAAACAGGGGATTTATTGCTCCAACTCTGGGTCAGCACATTTCCACGTTTCGTGGCTATCAGATTTTATTTTCTATCCGAAACCCATATATAAATCGCTTCATCAATCATTTTTCTATTCATTGATAACCATCATACCCTCAGAAAGTGGTGTTGCACTCGCTTACAGCACGATTTTCCCTTAGACCCTATCATTTCGCTATTTGACTTTCACTTTCAAACATTTGTCACGTGACTTCGAGAAAACTATGAGTACCGCAATGTATCATAGGAGATGATATGCATATATGATCTTACCTTGTCCAAAATGAGAGGGGTGGGGGAGAACGTAACACATGCTCTTTCTGAAGCCCGTGGGTAACACTGCCATTGAATCTTTTCTTTCCAACACATTTTGTATTATTTCCTTCTGCTCTGATTTGAGCTGTAGATGGAACTGTTTGTACTGTATGTTGTTGTTTACGTATGCAAATAATTTGGCACGCTGCATTAAGTAGCTCTCATCATGCAATGCGTTGCTGTCATCATTCAGTTAGTATCGCAAGATCACGTTTGTAGGTTCGAAAATGAAAGTGATATGCCATATGGCGAAATAATAGGGTCTATGTTAAAATCGTGCTGTACTCGAGTGTAACACCACTTTCTGAAGGTATGAATGAATAGAAAAATGATTGGTGAAGCGATTTATATAAGGGTTTCGGATAGAAAATAAAATCTGATAGCCACGAAACGTGGAAATGTGCCGACCCAGAGTTGGAGCGGCAAATCCGCTGTTTTCCTTATGGAGAGCACTCAGACATCCCACAGCTCCAGCAAGTCGAACAAAAACCTGTTGGATGGGAGAGGAATCTCTGTCTAGGGGAAGAGCAACTGACTCTGCACATCTATTCAAAATTTTCAGGGCCCGATGCCAAATTTTAATGGTCTTGGGCTACTGGACCGCTGATAATTTTTATCACTGATAATGATGCAAGTTATTACTGACATGCATGTGTTAAGAACAAAATTCTGTGCCAACTGACTACCATTATCAATTTCAATGTAAAATTAGTGTGGAGAGGACCCTTATAAATTGCTATAATTTGTGTCCAATCCAATTGTTATAATATTTAGCAATAAAATATGTTTATCTAATCTAAAATTAGTTTAAAAAAAAACCAATGGACTTACCAAACATAAATGACAGAATTCTTACTCCCTATATGTTCACAATGTTGACTTCATTTAATTAAGCACACATGTACACTTTAAATATAATTCCATTAAAAAGATAAGTCCAATTTTGAATATTCCATGTGCTCGTTTGAGTAAGATAAAAGGGTGTGTTTGATTAAATAGACTTTAGCTTGGATAATCCATTTGCATGACACTGAACATTTGTTTTTTTTTTCATGTCCTCATTGAATATAAAATATGTACATAATATCATAAGCTTGTCTTGTAAGTTCATTTAAGAAATAAATCATGGAAGCCAGAAAGCGTTGGGAGTTTTAGCATGGATTGGTGGATACGGTATTAGTATTTTATCCCAAGCCAAAAGCGAGGGATAAAATTTACTAATATCCGCCAATCCATGTTAAAACTCAAAACACATTCTGGCTTCCATGATTTATTTCGATTCTGATATGTCTAAGAGTACAAATACGGTAGTATACTTTGATTGGAAGACGGTAATTTATACATACGCTTGCGGAAAATGTCGCACATAATTTATGTAACTGGAATAATACTGTGCCCTCTATCGGCATTATTCAGGTCACACTTTATGCTGCCAATGGAAACGTCAGTCACATTCATCGGCGCATGTGCTAATGAGATAATACAAAGAAATAATTCTGGTTTTTTTTAACAAAGGGAAAGAGTGAGGTCATGTTAGAATTTGTATTAATATTGATGTACATGTATGTATTGGAGAAGACATTTCTGAGGTGCAAAACTTATCCAATTATAATATTTATTATTGAGCAATAAAATATCTTTTAAGTAATTGCATTGAATACATTGAAATTTCCAAATAAACTATATTTCAGGGCTGATGAGACATGGCTTTTTCTAAGATGATCAATCCAAAGAAAAAAAGAAGAGTGCATGCCATTAAAGATTCTCCATTTCCTGTTCCAATAGCTACACAAGAGCTAACAAATGACTGGTATTACTATACAGGTTATCTCCATGACAACCATGTAGAAATAAAACACTCAGGTGACATTGACAGATTGTACAAAATGGTGAGGATATATATATATATATGTCTACAGTACTGTCGGAGACATAGCGTGATAAATCACTGTGCTAGATTTATCACTCATCTGGGTGATTTAGATATATCTTTTGTTCTATTAAATATAACTTCAAAATTTCTTTTACCCAGTTTTTGCCTTAATTCTTTTCACCTAGTTGCCTTAAAGCCAAATTTAGAAAAAAAAAAAATATTTATTCAAACAAATTCTTTCATAATTTTCACTTGTTCGAATCCAGTTTTACTTGTTCCTGGCTTTGGGCAACTGCCAATTGCGTTAGCGTGAAGACTGTTTATCTTTAGAGTGTTGCTCACTATCATCCAAAAATGCATACCAAAATAAGTAAATAGATTAAACAGATCAAAAGATATATCAATATCACTAAGAAGAGTAATACTTCTATCACAGTGGTTTATCATGCTATGTCTCTGAATAAATTATTCCTATAGATACACAGAAAGTACCTTTTCAATAGATTTCAGTTTGTTTAAATAACCAATAATGAAGTTTGCACACTGTTATAAATGATTTTTTTATCAAGATTAATTTATGTCAAATTTTGACATGTAGATTACTAAAGAAATCAATTGACTGTATAGTTACCAGTGAATAATTAAAAGAAGGGTTATTTGTATAGAGAAACTTTGGTAGGTTATCTCCCTTTCGAATACAAGAGAAACTTTGATAAGTTATCTCCCTTTAGTACACAAAAGAAACTGATAAATTATCTCCCTTTAGTACACAAGAGAAACTTTGGTAAATTATCTCCCTTTAGTACACAAGAGAAACTTTGGTAAGTTATCTCCCTTTAGTACACAAGATAAACTTTGGTGAATTATCTCCCTTTAGAACATAAGGTAAGAGAAACTTTGGTAAATTATCTCCCTTTAGGACATAAGAGAAACCTTGGTAAGTTATCTCCCATTATACATAGGAGAAACTTTTATTTGGTATTAAGTTATCTCCCTTAAGAACATAATAGAAATTTATTGATTTTACCTCCATTATATGATTTGGTGGGGGCCGCCGTGATCATGATCGTATGGTAGTTGGATTTATAAATACCTACGACGACCCCTAATCTAAAATGATAAATGTAATTATACATATACATATGTGAAAAAAACCTCATTGGTGGCGTAATGGTTAGCGTGCTTGCCTTGAGTGTGGCAGATCGTGGGTTCAAGCCCTGGTCAGGTCAGAACAATAACTACAAAATTGGTATTTGTTGCTTTTCCGCTAAGGACGCAACATTAAGCAGAAAGAACAAAGACTGGTTAGCTCTGAATCAGAATAATGTGTCCGAGTAGAACGACATGTCTATCCGCGGACTGTTGTTTCAGTGAGCTAGCACTATAAAAATCCAACTCAGCGTGTTGGTCTAGAACATTAAGCAGACCTCATCATCTCATTAAAAATTAACTTGTTCTCGCCATGATATAGCTGAAATATTGCTGAATTGGCATTAAACAACAATCACTCACTCACTCAAATCAGAAAAAACATATATTACAATAGTGTTTCTATTTTCGTAGGGATTTTTTGGAAAAGGAACTTTGTCAAGAAGTAAGCCAGAGTTTAATCAACGGTACAGATCTATGGATGTCCCCAACAGTAAAGGGGAGGTAATTCATGCTAGAGTAATGAGTCGTAGAAGGTAAATTGGTGTGAAATAAGGATATGTGAAATCTATAAATCTTAAATAGGAAAATGGGTGTTTAATATTATGTTTGTTTGTTTGTTTGATGGTGTTTAATGCTACTTTCAACAATATTTCAGTTATATCATGGCAGTCAGTTTTATTGGTGGAGGAAACCAGAGGCCCCGGAGAAAACCAACCACCTGTCGAAGTCACTGACAAAATTTATCACATAATGTTATACACCTTTCCGTGATGGAAATTCAAACTCACAACATCAGTGGTGATAGGCACTGATTGCATATGTAGTTGTAAATCCAACTACCATGCGATCATGGCTATGACAGCCCCTGTTGTTTGATGTTTAATATCAATACAGTGAAACCTGTCTAAACTGAACTCTAAGAAAACCGAAAAACTTGCCTAAGCCAGACAGACTTTACAGTCCTATCTATTAAATGGCTATCATAGCCTATGTAGTTTGAACCTGTGTAAACCAAATACCTGTCTAAACTGAACAAATTTGTTAGTCCCAAAGTGGTTCGATTTAGACAGGTTTTACTGTATATACCAATTCTAACAATATACATGTATATATATATATATAATTTATATATCAAATGATTTGTTTTTTAAATGGATTTCTCAGAGAAATATCGCATCGAAAGCATAGCATGAATTGCCAGATTTTAACGACTTCATAATAAGTGAACTGAACTGTACATTTTTACAGATTTCGTACATCTAAAAGTATTCAATTCATAATATAATTTATTCTCTGCATTAAGTAGCTATAAATACTCACACATCACTAAACAGTTTTCACTTTCTCCTGTTACAGTTATATACATAGACTTAATCGTAAGTTAAGGGAAGAAAATAAAGAAGAACGACATACTGAATATTATAGTTCGGAAGATGTATGGGAAGACATGGAAGAGTCAGAAATATTACATGAAGGTACTGAATTTCATAGAATGCTTACCAGTATTTATTTCATTGACAGCAAAATTCGCTTGAAAATAACTCCATTCTATATTATAGACATATATTTTCTCCTGTTTTTATGGAGGTTGTTTGTTTTTCAGATCTTTTATTGTTCTTTAGATATATTTGATTTTTTTCTCTCTGATTTCCTGTGATTCCAACCACATCGGTGGCGTAATGAATAGCGTGCTCACCTCGAGTGCGATAGATCGTGGGTTCGAGCCCCGGTTGAGTCAGACCAAAAACTATAAAATTGGTATTTGTTGCTTCTCCGCTAAGTATGCAGCATTAAGGAGAAAGAGCAAAGACTGGTTGGCTCAGAATCAGAATAATGTGTTCGAGTGGAGTGACATGTCTACCCATGGACTGTTGTTTCAGTGAGATAGCACTATAAAAATCCAACTCAGCGTGTTGGTCTAGAACGAAGCGGACCTCATCATCATTTCAATGAAAATTAACTTGTTCTCGCCATGATATAGCTGAAAATTGCTGAATTGGCATTAAACAACAATCACTCAATCACTCACTCCTGTGATTCCTTGTTTAATCCATGATATGGTGATGTACAATGTCTGAAACATAAATATCTAAAGATGTGAACTACAGATGAAAAATTTATAGTTTAAAATAAACGTCAGAGAATACTGAAGCGGCAATCATAAATGGACAATACAGAGAAACTGGCAACATAAGACGTAAGACAAAGAAAAACAAAACAAAAACACAACACAATATGTGTTGGACACCACTATACGCTAGCAAACACAAATAACAAAAATAAGACATGAGCCCTCCTACAATCAACTGGAAGCAAAGACGAACCGAACATCATTTATGCAGAAATTGTAACGAACATCACAAAATAGGGAAAATTTTGTTTCAGTTTTAAAATCAAAAGGTCTCAACATTGTGGGCACTATATTACACTAACTTAGATATCTTCATTTTTATTATAATAAAAAAAAAAGTTTATGAAACAAAAGTTGAAACTGTGATGGTCAATAATTTCACCAATATTAATAAAAGGTACAATCACTTCTATGTTTTATAGGAAAAATGATCTATGATTATTATACGGTTTGC
>MJUT01022097.1:30070-57467 GCA_002080005.1 Gigantidas platifrons
ATAATATTGAAGGAAAAATTAAAAATTCATATCTAGTATTGAAGTTTGGAATCAAGAATGAAGAAATAAACATCAATGAAGAAAGGGAGATTATAAAGGGGGGTTAGGGTTATGGTGTAACACCACTTTCAACAATATTTCAGTTATATCATGGCGGTCAGTTTTATTGATGGAGGAAACCGAGGTACCTGGAGAAAACCACAGACCTGCCACAAGTCACTGACAAACTTTATCACACAGTGTTGTATCGAGTACACCTCCGCATGTGCAGGATTCGAACTCATACCTTTATGGGCACTGATTGCATAGTTAATTGTAAATCCAACTACCATGTGATCACAACCATGACAGCCCCAGATTATATAGGAACATTATTTTTTGTAGGTGTAAATTTTGCTGTAAAAGATTTGCTGTTAATAGAATATTTATTCGTCTTATTTTATTGCCTTTAACTTTTGTGTTGATGAATAAACTGCTAGAATTGAGACCTGTATGGTTGTTATTTTACAGGAGTAGAAGATTTATTAGGAGGGTGGGTGTTTTACATTCTTGTATAAATCAATGTAGTAAATATCAAGAAAGGAAATTAATTTTTACCTGAAATAATTTATCAATGGATTGTTTAGACTTTACTAGTATAGTTAACTCATCTGATAGGAAACTGTATTTTATGTTACCGTGGATAGACATTCCTCTACACAAATATTTTATTTCTAACAAGACAAACATATTAAATCTGATAGTATATCACCTAGATTTTAGTTATGATCATATTAAAATGTAGATTGTGTAACATCAGAGATGTAACAGCTGGTAAAGACAGGTGATGGATTTTTACCTGTTACAGGTAAACTGTTTCCTTGTATCTTCTATGAAAAACTCAAAGAGTTGACAGAAAAATCCTGTACCTGTACTGTGGAAAAGAGGTTGTTGTGGTTTTATTACTTATAACTAAGGGACCGACCATTTAACTTGCAAGGGGGGGGGTTATGGTTTTTTGTTTCGTTCAGAATTTTTTTTTCGTACAACACGAGAGTTAGAATATTTATTTTTTTTGTCGCGCAAAGTGTGAAATTTTTTTCCAGAATTTAACATTAGGTTATATGACAAAAACTCTGAATCAGATTATTTTTATTTTCCTCCACCAAAATCAGAATATTTTTTTCAGCAACATTGGGAATCAGAATATTTTTTTTGAAAAAAAATCATAACCCCTCCTTGAAGTTAAATGGTCCATCCATAATTGCTGATAAAGTTTGAAAAGCATTGGGCTTACTGGAACATTTTAGAATAGAAGTGGTTCTTTTTGTTGACATCAAAATCTCTACATGTATTCTTATCCAGGGTAAAAAAAAAAATTGGATAGCTAAGAATTTCATACCCAAATTATGTGATAAGATCATATCATATGGACCCTATCAATATTGAAGTGTATCAATGAATACAAATGTAGGTCACAATATAAATAGGTTATCATCATTTGCTGGGGGATTGTTGTTGATGTGGACAATTTAGTAATATTTTACTATATCAGTGCATGTAAAGTCTGGCTTTATACTGTATAGGGATTTACTATATAATACGAATGTACCTCGACAGAGCCCCTCTTTTATATAGGGATTTACTATATAATACAAATGTACCTCGACAGAGCCCCTCTTTTATATAGGGATTTACTATATAATACAAATGTACCTCGACAGAGCCCCTCTTTTATATAGGGATTTACTATATAATACAAATGTACCTCGACAGAGCCCCTCTTTTATATAGGGATTTACTATATAATACAAATGTACCTCGACAGAGCCCCTCTTTTATATAGGGATTTACTATATTAACTCATCTACTGTACAACTCATGCAGATAGAGATTTACTAGTTTGTCACCTCTACTGAGCCCCTCTATCATATCGGGATGGATTTACTACACGAACACCTCTGTTTACTATATTATCTCCTATAAGGACTGTCGTGGTCGTGAGATCATATGGTAGTTAGATTTACCTATGTAATCAGTGCCTATCACCACTAAAGTTGTGAGTTTGAATCCTGTTCATGGCAAGGTGTAATTGATACAACATTATGTGATAAAGTTATAGTTGAAATATTTTTTGAAAGTGGCGTTAAACACCATAGCGATAACCCCTGAACCCCTATCTTGTAGGTATTTACTACATGAACACCTCTATATGGATTTACCATATTAATACCTCTAATGGTTCCCTCTATCAATAGGGATTAACTATTGAATACCTTTCAGAGCCCCTCTATCAATAGGTCAGTTTGAAATGGTTTTAGTGGTATTTTCCTCTTTGGTTTTCATTTTTAGAGGGTATTTGAGAAGGGAGGTAATGGTTATATAGGAGGGGCAGAAAATGAATCAGTTTCTTGGCTGACACAAATGTTGATAAAACTGACTTCTAAATTTTTCTCTCAGAAACCAAAAAAGAGGTCAGAGTACCAAACGTCCCACTAATGATGAGCACCGGTCCTCCTGCCTAAGACCAGTCAAACTTTGTTCAGACCAGTATATACATTTATCTATTTTTATTTAGAACTATATAAAATAAATTCAAGAATTAGATTAGGACCAGTAAATTCAAATTTGATATGGAGGACTGCTACCATCTCTTTAATGATATTAATCCTGTCAATTTATAGATAACATAATCAGTTATACTGTTGTAGGAGTACTTGTAACATCTATAAAGCTGTTTAATTTAAATATTTTATCAAAGGTTTCTGTATAATAATGTTATGTTACATACACAGTTTCACTGTTTTAATTCAATGTGAACTATCTTTATTGAGGGTACTTTAAATTTTAGTCACACATTTATAGCCCACTGCTGTATATAAGAGATAAGATATTCTTTATTCCAATCAAGGACCCATACAGGGCATAGTCACTACAATGATTGTAACAATATATAATATTAATATTAAACTACCATAACATAAATAAAATAAAATACACACAAAAGAGAGGTACAGAAGAAAATTATTTCATCTGTGATTTCAACCCTGTCATTGATTATGCACTAGAGCTGGCAACAGGCTCTTGTACAAGTAATTATCTCGTGAATTTATACACATGAACATGTGATAAAGGAGAGGTATAAAAGAAAATTCACAGCAAGTTAATAACCCACCTCGTGACTAATGCAAGAAATCAAGTACAATTAAGTGTAGTTGATCAGATACAAAAGTCACCAAGGGCCGGTGCTATATGGATACCTCACTATGTCAATATTCCTTTTCATTTAGACATAGTAGTATACTCCAGTTTGCATTAATTTTGAGAGTAAGTCCTTATCGTGACTGATGCAAGGGAACAAATATATACATATAAAAAAAAATAAAAAAAATAAAAATATTAATCACAAACATATTAAATAATAAAGATACACACATGAATCTATAAAGTTGTTCAGATGCAAAATTCACCAAAGGCTGATGCTTAAAGGACATAATGTTTGTCATATGCACCAAAGTATACATTTGTACAATGATATTTATATATACTTGGATCCTTGCCACCTCCAGTAGAACATGCCCATTGCTCCAATAACCAAGAAGAGGAGAAGAGAAGAAAACTCAATGTTTAAAATTAAATGATTCATTAGAGAACAACATACAAGCAGACAGACTGAAATGATCATGCAGTTTTTTCATTATTTTTAATGAATATGCATAATTCTGACAAAATTTCTTTGTTTTCAACATTCATTAACCATATAAATTTGTTCTTTGAATCCAATTTTTTTAAATTTGAGCAATTCTCCTCTATACATGATAATAGTTTATTTCTCCTGTCATTTAATGCATGACAATGGAGGAGGAAATGTATTTCATCCTCAACTTCATCACCGGAGCACCTGGAACATGTCCTATCGTGTCTGGGGATACCCTGATATCTACCTTTCTCAATCTTTAGAGAGTGTGCTGAAAGGCGCAGCCATGTAAGGCTTCTTCTTAATTCAAAATGATTAATTATTGACAAATATTTCTCACATCCAAAATTATTCTTACATAACATATAGTTGCTTAGTTTACCATCTGCATGTTTCTTTAAATTATTATTCCATTCTATTAAAAAATGATTCATGATATCTTTACTGCCTACATGGCTATTCATTGTGTTTTTTGATTTTGTAGTTCTTATTATATTTAATATATATTTCAAAGAAGCACACCATGAAACTTTGTTTGAATCAGATTGAATGTTAGATTCTATAAAGGCATCACTTAGTAATGGAAAAAGGGAACATGCATTTTCAAATCTATAATAATATTTCACCATAGATTTCACAATATTATAGTACATAGGTAATCGGCCCAATTCTGATAAGACTGCAAAATTGGTTGCTTTGGAATGTACTCCAAGAATGTATTTACAAAATTTTTGATGGAGTTATATATATTAAGTGTTACTGTATACTGTTATATATACACCCAGTTAATATAAACTTCACAATTATTTCTGTAACATCCTAATTGACTTGATGAAATAGTTTGCATTTTGTCATTAGAAATTAGACCTAGTAAAGTGAATGTTGTCAAGATTATCACTTTTTAATAACAAAAATATACATTAAACTGTAAATTTATTAATATTGTCTGTGTCATTAAAGACAAATATTGGGCATTAATACAGGGTTTTTGTTAGACCTAACAATGTTATGGACAATTGTCCTAAAAGTGGTATTTCCTATCAGTCATTCCCTATTTACTTAACTAAATATTTGTCCTAAAAGTCTTCAAAGTTTAGGTCATTTTCAAAATCTTTAGGTCATTTGCCTAGAAAATGCCCCAAACTGAAACCCTGTAATATTGTATAATCTGACTTATAATGCTGTCTCTGCAAGTCTGTGGTTTTCTCCTACAGTCAAACTGACCACCATGATATAAGTTATAACTGAAATATTGTTGACAGTGGTGTTAAACACCATAACCCTAACCCACCATGCTCTATAGACAGAGCCCTGTGAAGATGGGTTGTGTATTGGTATACAGAACCCATCATACTCTATAGACAGAGCCCTGTGAAGATGGGTTGTGTATTGGTATACAGAATTTGCTGGCATGAATTTGTACTGCTTTTCTATGAAATTTATAGTAGAAGCTTGATTGAATTGATGTAAATGTTTGGTTTAAGTGGTTTTCAACAATTTTTTACTGCATTTTAGTTATGTGTACATCTTCACCTCATATTGGTGAAAAGATATAGGTTATTATAGATAACAGATGACCTTAACCACTAGATCACAGTGTCCCCTATAATGCAAGTGAGATTAAATCTTATGTTTACATTTGTGCTTCATATCACTAATAAATCAGTGCCTATCACCACTAAAGTTCTGAGTTTGAACCTATCCATGGAAATTAAGGTGTACTAGATATGCCATTATGTTATAAAGTTTGTCAGTGACTTGTGACAGGTCAGTGGTTTTCTCCGGGTGCTCCGGATTCCTCCACCAATAAAACTGACCACCACAATATATCTGAAATATTGTTGAAAGTGGTATTAAACACCATAAACCAAGCCATAGCACTAATGTTAGCATCTTTTTTTCAGGTCTTTAACAGGAAAAGATTTCTTTAGAGAAACAGATATAGGACCAAGTATCACAGTTACAGATGAATATCTTCTGAAGTTAGATGTCTTGTGTCTCAATGTCTTGATTTCTTGAATTTTTTGTCCTAACATATTCAAATCTTACAGTTTATTGTTATAGCTGCAGATATGTGATTTGGATGATTCTAAGGAAACATTAACTGCATGTACATGTATTCTTTCATGATTCAATGTACATATATTTGTAAACTTGTGTTCAATCTTTATTTATTGTATGCCACGATATAACTGAAATATTGCTAAAGTTGTCATTTAACACCAATAAATCAATCAATCAATCAGTTATTTGTTATGAATGTATCTTGTGTTATTTCATTAATTAGTACCCTGCCAAGTATCAGTGTCCACTTTATAGTAATCACTCTGTCTGTCCATTTGTCTGCCAACAATTTCTCATGTCAGACATTAACTTATGTTTCTTGTGACCAAATCATATGAAATTTTCAGACATTTTTAGGATTGATGACATAAGGCTCCCCGTTTGATTTTTACAATACATGTATTTAGAATGCATGTCTACAATTCCTTTGTTGTACAATAAGTTAATTTTGCTTTGACCAAATTACTTGAAATTTTTAAAAGGGATAGTGTCTGCAATTTGAGTTTTTTTCTGTCTTTTTTTTGCAGTGAATGGTTAGTTAATACATTGAAAAAATAAAAATAACAAAGTTTTACGAGGTGTATCAGTTGAAAATTGTTCTATTATCACTACTTAGGCATGACTTTCATAGTCATTGATTGTGTTTGTAGAGAGTTTTCTAAATTGTGTCCTCAGTATTTATTTATACACAGTGGGTACAGAATGGGATGATTTGTTTATAACTCTTGATTTAAGAACCCTAAGAACGTCCTTTAAACCCAACCGACGGCCATCCTGGTGCCCTATGCTGATTCTTGTTTTATTGTATTGTAACAAAGCTTGTTTTCTTTTCTAGTGAAGTCTGTTAAATTTCTTGTGGGAACTATGAGTAGTTTTGCATCTGTTGTCATTTTCCCCCTTTTCTAAATCAATAACAATCCTGAGACTGCACAGTAGGAAATCAAGTGGCACTTGACATGAAATTACATAATATATTGTCACGAGGACGGAAATGATTGTTGTGTGGTTTTTTCACGAAATAGATATAAAAAGGTTGACTTTATATGTATACATTTTGTATTTTCAAAAGTCTATTTGATGTTTATTTATGTTTTTAATATATTCCCTGTTAAAATATTTAGGTCGGAAAAAAGATATCCCAAGCCATAGACTTTAAAACTTTTCAATGAAAAAAAGCATTTTTGGGAAATTTCAGAATCTTCTACTCACCTTGAAAGTGGATCTCATATTGATAAGGGAAAAACAAGTGTTCTACTGATGACAATGCCATCTAGATTTGGACTACTGCAGTAGACACTTGGGCCACAATTTTTTTTCATCCACATCATTGTAGAAAATAATTAAATATCCTCAGTTATTGTACAGTAAATTTAACAGCAGTATATTACTTAATGAATGAAATGTTCTTTACATTGGCTTATTAATAATTAAAAATATATTGTAATAATGCACTACCATATTAGTTTATTAAAAACAATATTGTTTTGAAAAGAGTGATGGTCAACAATTCTACCAAAGTCAACAACGACCTCTAACCTCAAATTATGGAACATTAAAAAAGACCATGACACATGACGTTGGAAATTCAGGTTCTGGCTCAGGGCAGGCACAAAAATGTGGTTGGATTAAACCGTGTAATATACACACACAAATACGCTGTTTATACTTTGCAGTAAACCTCTTTGACCTCCACCTGAACATATTATGATATACAATGGTGCCCCTTCTGACTAAAGTCAATTCTTTCATTTCCTTCAAATTCAGTAAGCTTAATATATTATTCACAGCAATAATTCCCCTTTCTTCAAAGGCAACCCATTTTACCACAAATTTATTATGCATTTTTGTAGTAAAATACAATTAAGTGATCCCTTTAGTATATGTCACTGAATCTCAAAAGCTCTGTTGTTAAAAAAGATAATTGGTCAATATTCATATCATGGTGCATGGTGGTCAGTTTACAGAGAATACAATCACAGCCATGATGGCCCCTGTTTAGTAATACTTGTTTTAAAATGAAATAGGGTGTGAATAATCATGTGGATTGTACAATTTTTGTGTCAATCAGAAACCTAAGATGGTCCACACTTTGGAACATGTTAAACCAGGACCCTGATCTAGAACAAAAATGAAAGGTTTTTTTTCACACAACTACAAACATGATGATTGGATGTTCTCATAAACAAAGTATTTTTTGTATATCAGAATTCCAATGAGAGGCCACCAGCCTAAAGGATAAATGTTTTAAATATAATTTTCTCTGGAATCAATACGACGATTCCGAGATAAGACGTTCTCCTGACTTGGAGGAAGAATTCGTACCACTGATCACGTGACTTCATAAAAAATCTAGGCATTTTTAGCAGTAGACACTGCATGTAGAAATGCATCAGGGAAAACGATCTCAAAAGTCATCCAACAAATATTGGTGCGTGGTTCCGGGGTGTACATCTGACAGCAGGAAGAAACCCAATCTGGAAAAATATGTAACATTTATCCCATTTCCGACAAAGTTGAAAGACCACAGGCCATTTTGAACTGCAGATGCCTAGATTTTAGTCACGTGGTGATGGAAGTCACATGACGGTATTATCTGAATACCAGTATCCCGGAACCGACGTATTAAAACATTTAAATGTTTCTTTGGTTGTTCTCTACAGGGTGTATTTTTTTGTTGGCCTGTCAGAAATCCAAGATGGCCAATTTGAGGTTTTAGTTGAATATGACCCTCAAGGACTACAGGAGGTTGTACCTTAGGGTAAATCATTTGGTGTGTTTTTCACAGATATTTGAAACTTAAAGGAGCCAAAACTGTACATGAAATCACAGATGACGACCATCACCACAGGAGATAGTTGAACACAGCACAAGAACCTATGTGGAAAATGTTTTAAATAACTGAAATCACTATATACCAAGTCACTGACAAACTTTATCACATAAAGTTGTATCCAGTACACCTCACCACTAGTGGGATTCAAACTCACAACTTTAGCAGTGATTGGCACTGATTGTACAGGTACGGTAGTTATAACTGTCTTTTTTTTTCTTTCTGCTAATAAAGTTAGAATATTTATTGTTATGCAATAATTTCATTTGCTATGATCATAAGAAATGAACGTACTTTAGGGAACATTAAATTATGTAATTTGTTTTAAGCTTTAGGATTTATATATGCTAAAGTAGGAACCTGTACCTTTTTTGTATATTCAAATATTCCCGCCTAAAAATCTTTGTAACAGGTGCCCCTGATAGTGCGCATGTTCAACAGATTTATTCATTTCCGTTGGGCGAGGTCCACTGCGTCATACGTGATAAAGTTAAGAGATTTTCGTCGCCTTTTCGAAGTCGACAAGAAGATGAGTGACGATAATCCTTCAAACGATTCTGCTTCAGATAACAAACCCCATTTTGAATTATACATAAAGGTTTGTACTCAAAATCTCAAAATCTCAAAATCTGCAAACACGGCTTGAGGTTTTGGCGCATGTTTTTTTGCATCGGACATTTCGGAACGCATCTTGCAAATGTTTATTTTTTGTAATATCCATAATTATTTAAACACACATTGAAACAACCGATTATTGCATATACTAATTATTATCACAATTTTTCGTTTGACCATTACCTCGCACTTCCGTCGTTTTAGATTTTCTGACGAGCCACAGGCACCGAACAGTGCAGTGCAACATTGGCCACAGGCACAGGTGGTTGTCCAATTAAAAACAAATAATGTGCTCCATCAAGGAAAACAACAAATCTTTAAACACCTGTTTGTTTGTTTTTTAAAATGTATCTTATTGTTCATAACCTGCTGAATTAACGTTAAGACAAAACCGAAGGGGCAATCGAGGAATCCTAGACACCAAACAACTACAGTGGAATGGAAAATCGATGATAAAAGATAGACATGGATAAAGGGATAAATCAAGTGCCGGCTGTATACTATATACTATGATTAGATCCTAAGTAACGAACTTTTTTTACTGGCAATAATTAGAGAACAGCGACAAGTGTAAATATAGCTGCGGAACCGTAGCCCTTATGGTCCTTGGCCAGTTTTCTGATATTTGCGGACCATAGGGCTACAGATTTCACCCTATCAAAAACTTTCGAAAATGCTCGGTGAAAAAGTTGCACAAATTTTTGTCATGAAATTGTGTGCGAGAACGATCAAACATATATATTTCGCTTCGTGAGATATTTATCTACATTCTTCTATACTTACTTACCTATTAATCATTTCCAGCTCGATATTAACTGATCCCGCCTACTTCGTTCCGCCATCTTGTCATTGTGGTAATATCGAGACAGTTGTTATGATTACGAGCTGGAAATGAATATTAATAGTTAAGTAAGTATAGAAGAATGTAGACAAATATCTAACGAAACGATACATATATGTTTGATCGTTCTCGGACCCGATTTCATGACAATAATTTGCAAAAAAGGTGTGCAAAATTGTCACCGCGCATTTTCGAAAGTTTTTGATAGGGTGAAATCCGTAGCCCTATGGTCCGCAAATATCAGAAAACTGGCCAAGGACCATAAGGGCTACGGTTCCGCAGCTAGTGTAAATATAGATCTTGTGCATGAGACCGTGAAAACAAAAAATGTAATGTACATAATCCGGCTAAGAATGTAAATACTGGTGGGCCGGGAACGCATGAGTGGTGGTGGGAAATTGTTCTACACACATAGGCCTATGTGTGGTTGACCAATAATGGTCGTAAAGATCCAGAGGTAAGGTAAGGTACTGACTTGGACATCTCTGTACTCTAAGTTCGAGACTTGGATGAGACAATTCGGTACTGACCACAATTGTTTGGTACTAGTAGTTCTTTAATATATGACCCAAAAGTGGATGAATATGTGTTTTTGATAGTTCCAGTGTAGATCGAGCCCGGAGATCGTTGTTTTTGTATTGATTTTTATTTTCATTATTTTGACCTTTGCTTCAGATTATCTGATATCCCCGATGTATGAAAGTTCGTCACCCTAACGATTCTTCAATAATTTCTATTGTCATAAACATTTGATTATATTTTGTTTATGATGATTAAAAAAACACAAAAATTTGTATAAACAACGTCTAAATATCAAAAAATTATAAAAAAAAAGTTTTTAAATTCAATCTAATTATTATTATTCAGTACCGAAATGTCGCATGTGTTCAGTACTGAGATGTCCTGATACCAAATCGAGAACCAACAATCCACAGAAACTGGCAACATTGTGCACACAGTCTCAGGACGAAGTCGAAGACAAACAAAAGAAAAAATACAACAAAGGAACTATAAAAATGAGAAACACGGACTCCAGCAAAAATCAGGGTGAACCCAGGTTGATTTCGTTGAGATTAGACTTCCGAAGACATTTCTTCTCTATCTCGTCACAAGCACTATCAATGGTATTCTGTAAATTTGACCCCCTGATGCATTCTAATGCATATTTTGCCATGGACGGATTGTGTCAGATCAAGTTCAGATAAGATTTCATATATAGACATATTTTCATGTTCAAATCTGCAAAATAATGATAATCTCGTACTGTTTTAAGTAGTTAAAGATCCAAAATTTAGGTTGAAATGTATGTCATTGTTTATGTGTGTACCACATGATTGTGTGACGTTTTTAGCTAAAGTATTTCTAAAAAAATGCAGCTGAAAGGGAAAAGTAAAATTTTAAATTCCCGGAATACTTTTGATAGCGCTTGTGACGAGATTAGGCTTGAGATACAGAGCAGAAAATGTTTTCGAAGTCTAATCTCAGCTCAACAAGATTAAACCTAGGTGCTCGCAAAGGGTATACAGTTCCTGCTTCTTATAAGACACCCGTCATGTTACTCGTTTATACAGTCAAATCCAGTAAGTCTTGGCAGTGCTAGAGGAAAGAAAATGTCTATGTAAAGAGTAAAAGATTCGAGATTTGGATATTTCGTAATAAGCCAAGTAACCAAATAGTGTAACCTCTGTAGAATTCCAGAGATGTTCAAATTCATGAGACTTTTGGTGGACAACAGGTCCAGCACAATGTTCAGATCTGGTGGATCTGACTACTTTTTGCCAGACCTAAAGTTTTTGTCTTGAAAACCAACAAGCGAAATATATACAGGGAAAAAAAGTCTTTTTTTATCAGTATATAAAGTGTCCAAAAAATACTGCACTCCTGTAAGTGGAATTTAGTGAATCATGTCCAGAAGGCAGAATAAGAAAAGGAATCTACAAATAATGAAAATGAAAAAAACAATCAACCCTTTCAACAAAGGAAAAAACTAGAAAATGTTGGATGAAACCTGGTTTACATCTCAAATTTTCCTGATATGTCTTATAATTAAAATTAAAATAAATTTTCTGTGTTGTGTTGTCCCATGCATACGAAATTGTCCACGACGCAGCCATGTTTGTTTATAATTTATCTCCGATACGGTACCAGACCAATTAGGATTTCCGGTAAACAGTTAGCAAATTGGCAAAAAATACTTTTTCATATTGATATACGCTTTTAATTTGAAAATAAAACAGCTATCAATCTAAATGATAAATTTATTTCATGTTTATGAATAGTGAACGGACACGATAAATCAATTTTCCATTGCCAGATCAGTTCCAAACCGTAACCGATCCCGATATTATGTTAGCGTTGTCACGTCCGGTGCAAATCAAACGAAATCGGACCTTTTTGTTGGAAAATTTCTGTCAGACATCAGGTCCACCGGTGATTAACAAATAGCCTGACCTTGTTAAAATCAGCCCCTCGGTCCAACAGGTCCGACGGTTTTGAACATCTCTGGAATTCTGTATAAAACCTATACTAAATTCTAAATAAAGACAACACTGAATTCTTTTTAAAAGCTACACTGAATTCTAAATAAAAAGAAGAAATTTTCCTGTTTTTAGCTCACCTGACCCAAAGGGTCATGTGAGCTTTTGTCATCACTTTGCATCCGTCGTCGTCCGCGTCTGTAAACTTTTCATACTTTCATCTTCTTCTTTGAAACTACTGAACAGATTTGGACCAAACTTGGCAGAAATTTTCATTGGGAGGTCCTCTACCAAATTTGTTATTTTGGTTTAGATCGGAAATCCAACATGGCTGCCAGGGCCAATAATGTGTTCTGATTGGTTGAAACTTTGAAAATCTTCTTGTCAGAAACTACTCAGCCGATGGAATTGTAACATTATAGAAATGATGACTGGATGGTCCTCTACTACTAAATTTGTTATTTTTGTGCCGATCGCATATCCAAGATGGCCGCCATGACTCGACTTAGTTTTAACATAGGACCCTATGGGGAAAATGTTTAAAAAAAATTTCCTCTGAAACCAGTAAGTCAATTTAAAGCAAACATGGCATGAATGGTCCTTAGGTGGTCAACTTTCAAAATAATGTCATGTGACCCCGATCTCCATCCAAGATGGCCGTCGTCAGTGAACATAATTTTAACATAGGACCCTATGGGAAAAATGTTTAAATTTTGTTCCCTCTGAAACCAGTAAACCAATTTAAAGCAAACATGGCATGGATGTTCCTTGGGTAGTATATACTTTCAAAATTGTGTCCGGTGACCACAACCTTCATCCAAGATGGCTGCCATGAGCAGACATAGTTTTAACATAGAACCCTATGGGATTTGAATAGTAACTTAGATGTATTCGGCATGCAGACATTCTTAAGAGGACTTATTTATATCAGGTGAGCGATACAGGCTCACCTGAGCCTCTAGTTTTTTCTATTAATTGATTATGGACCTTTACGATCAATTATTAGATTTAGTCACCACCAACAGATCAAATTTCTATTATAATCAATCGTCATTTCAACAATTAAGTGACAGAAACCATTTAACAAGTGGTACATGTAATCTATGTATAGGATAAGTTAAATATATCATTATTGTATTTAAAGGTTAATGGAGATTATAGGAAAGGATGTTATAAAGATTGTTTTTGACAATATCAGTAACAAAACATTTTGTACTGATACCTGTATTCATCATTTTTAAAACTAGACCATGTATCATATAAATGAAACATGTCTTGGCAGCATCCACTTTAGTTGAAGAAAAGCATGTTGTTGTTTAACACCTGTAGACCTTCAGATTTTTGTTTCAAGTGCCTTTATCATTTAATAAGATTATTAAACTTTCAACATTGAATCGTAGATCTACTAGTTTCATAAAAGAAAAATCTTCATTAAAAATTATATGTACCAGTACATGTCACCAACAGTTATCAAGTACTTTATCATTTCCATTATTATTAGAGAATACCGAAGGTGCAATCAAAAATGGACAATCCAGAGACTCTGACAACATAAGGTACACAAGACTAAGACAAAGAAAACAAAAACAATCCAGAGACTCTGACAACATAAGGTACACAAGACTAAGACAAAGAAAACAAAAACAATCCAGAGACTCTGACAACATAAGGTACACAAGAGACTCGGACAACGTAAGGTACACATGACTAAGACAAAGAAAACAAAAACAATCCAGAGACTGACAACATAAGGTACCCAAGAGACTCGGACAACATAAGGTACACATGACTAAGACAAAGAAAACAAAAACAATCCAGAGACTCTGACAACATAAGGTACACAAGAGACTCGGACAACATAAGGTACACAAGACTAAGACAAAGAAAACAAAAACAATCCAGAGACTCTGACAACATAAGGTACACATGACTAAGACAAAAAACAAAAACAATCCAGAGACTCTGACAACATAAGGTAAACAAGACTAAGACAAAGAAAACAAAAACAACATAATATGTGTTGGACACCACTATATGTAACGTAAATAAGACATAAACCCTCCTACAAACAACTGGAGGTAAAAACATCGTTTTTACATTATAATTGAATCATTGATATAAAAATATATATATATATATACTGCTGTTGTTTTTTTTACCTGTATCAACCTTTCTTTTGACAGGCATCTGTAAGAGATGGGGAGAGTAAGGGATCCTGTCCAATTTGCCAACAATGGTTCATGGTGGCGCATCTTCTGGCGGAAAAGTCGGATGTTCATTTCCAAGTATACACGGTCCCAGCTAACAATCTTCCAGAATCATTCAAAGCAAAAACCATGAGCCGGACGTTTCCTATTGTAATTGGTGTTGAAGGTCGTGACACAAAAGGACAAGACATCTCTAGTATTGTTTTTGATGACGCAGATGAAGTAGAGAAATTCTTTGAAAGTGTTAATGTCAGTCGACCATTGTTAAAAAGAACAGAAGCAAAAAATCAGCTTGCACTTAGATACGTTGAAGATTTGTATAAAGTAAGATCATTAGTACTATTGTCTATGCTTTTTCTGTCTCTCCTATAAAGATGAGATATACGTATTGCTTTACAAGTGTCTGGTATTTACAATGCTAAACATTCCTCATTTGGTCAGCCCCTCAGCAACAGGTTATCCTACATTGTAGGTCCACCATAATTTGCACCACTCATTCAAATTTGAGTGTACGTGTCAGCTTTGTTATTTCACACAAACTTTATTTTCAGTTTAAATGGTGGAGGCAACTGGAGTACACAGAGAAAAGCATGACCTGTCGCAAGTCACTGACAAACTTATCACATAATGTTGTATCGAGTACACTTTGCCATGAACGTGGTTTGAACTCACAACTTAAGTGATGATATGCACAGGTAGTTGTTAATCCAACTACAATACGATCACGACCATGATGGCCCTCCAATGAAATATTGTGTAAGATTTAAATTCAATTACAGAATATTTTTAACAGGGGTAATTTTCGCATGAGGATTTACTGTTTTGTTAGGTAAAGACTCAACAGTTGTTTGGTATACAGGTATACACAGGTTTCACTGAAATTGTCAAACACTGCATAATTATTATACAGTTTTACACAACAAAATGCTTGGTCCTGCTACTTGAAAAACATTTATTTACAATGTAGTTTTAAGTATATTTATCCATTTAAATGACAGACTAAGTTTAAGGTTATGGTGTTTAATGCCATTTTTAACTAATTACAATATTTCAATTATATATCGTGACGGTCAGTTTTATTGGTGGGGGAAACCGGAGTTCTCGCAGAAAACATACCTGTCGGAAGTCACTGACAAACTTTATCACATAATGTTGTATCACGAAAACCTCACCTGAGCGAGATTCGAACTCACGACGGCCACAAGTGACTACAATATATTACATATATAAAGTCATGTATTGTAGGATTCAGAAACAAACTTAATTATGGTGCATACTAATCTATCTCCTTTAAAAAATTATCTGATACAATGTGCAGACCTGTTTACCACTACGATTTCATCGTAGTTTCTACGATTTTTGACCCTAAATTACGCTCTACGTTATCATAAGTTATTTCTATGCCAACAAGTTGCAAAACTGGGAAAAAAATCGCCAGAAAGTACTTTTGTTTCTTATGGTAGATATCCGAACGCAACACCGAATCTTTGTCTTTTGAGTGCTTTAAAATTATCGTATATCCATGCTCCTTACAAACACTTTGATGATCTAGTAACATGTGTCTGAAAATTAATGGCGGAATGCCAAACACAAGCAGGGGATTGAGCTTGAAGATGTCACTTCCAGTGATAAGAGAAAGATGTAAACATGAATATACAGAAATTTGAAATTGTCTCAAACCCTCAACAAAGGGGGATACATTTGTACCGTGTTCTACTTATGGCAGACTGACTTTTCATGTCTGGTTAACAAATAAGGGTAATAACAAAATTACCGAACACAGAGCAATCTTCCAAAGTGATAACCGCCATATTTGAAATTTGTCGATGAAGTTGAGAGTAAGGGGGGAAAATCAGATTGATCGTAAATTGAAGTTTGTAAATATATAGAGATTGTATAATCTTATTTAGCAATGAATTATTTTTACATTTAACTCAATATTTGTACGATTATTGATCTATTAAGCTGTTTTCAGATATTTTATGTGATAGCCCTACTACTGATAAATTTCAAATGGTCATATCTAAAACGCAATATTGGTTATTTGGAATTTTTTTTGCATCGTAGTGTACAATTAATATTCTTATTTATCCATGTATGAATTTGTTCAGAATAATGCCATTAATGATTATAAAAGGAATTAATAGATGTGGTGTTTACATCTACAAGCAAGGGAGATAATCGAACAGCACAATCATTTCAATGTCTAGCGAGTACATGTTAAAAAGGGTTGCATAAACATGTTGCACTGTTGACAAATTTTCAGTAAGTACCATATTCTATTAGGCTAGCCTATAAATCCTTACACTTAGACAATACACACAGGTATAAACAAACAATCATGTTCAGCAAGAAGCTATATGATATACATTGCAGGAAACAATACCTAATTTTTCAAACTTTTCTTAGTGAGGGGGTGCTCTCAAACCTCCTAGCGTATTAGACAAAAACTACTCTTAAAAGTAGAAAACTACTCTCAGTCAAGGAAGAAGACTACTCCTATAGGTCAACAGGGGTAAACAGGTCTGAATGTGTAGGTTAAACAGAAAAAATGCTCTTCATTTGAGAATGTTTTAAACGTGCATATTATTGGAGATTGGTTTAATATCACAATAATAAAACAACATAGGTTTGTAAGTCAGCTTTCTTGGCCTTATTACATATAACAGAAAATGTTACTATGGAAAGCTGAAATCTGTTTAATAGTTACACTCAATAATAAAAGTTTTAAAAATTGTAGTTTTTTTTCTAGAAGTAAAGTTGGACAGATTTTGTACTTAATATAATAGAATACAAAATTTGAATTCATATTGATTTCTGTATAAAAGTTTTACCTGTACATTTCTTTCCAGAAATTTAATTTATATCTACAAAACCCTCATGATGATGGCACAAAGTTAACAGCTCAATTGAAGAATATTGATGGATATTTGGGAGAAATGGAAACCCAGTTTTTGTGTGGTACAACACTGTCATACAGTGATACAGTTTTATTATCAAGACTTCAACACATAAGAGTTGCAGGAAAGGTAGGTAACTTAAATATGTCCAACAATTAAAAATTTTAGTAAATGGAAGCCCATTAAGACAAGTCACACATTGACCTTGACCTCCAAAAATTTCAATCAGTAGTACAGGTGCCTACTTTAATTTTAATATTTTGACATTTTGTAAAAAGACTTTCCTGTGGTCTTGATCAGCTGTAGTGTTGTTTAGATTGCATTGTCTACATATTGAACTTTCTGACTTCCAACTTTGTTGACAATATTTGTATTGCTCATTGTAATAATAGTAAAGTTTTGACAACACATTGTTACTTTTGTGAAACGCATCAGTGGTGTAATGGTTAGTGTGCTGGCCTTGAGTGAGGTAGATGATGGGTTTGAGCTGGAGTTGGGTGCTGGCCTTGAGTGAGGTAGATGATGGGTTTGAGCTGGAGTTGGGGGTCAAACCCAAGACAGTGAAATAGGTATTTGTTACTTTTCCCAGCATGCAGCACTAAGGAGTAAGAGCAAAGACAGGTTGTCTCTGAATCATGATAATGTGTACCAGTGGAGCGACGTGTCTACCCGTCGTTTGTTGTTTTAGTGAGCTAGCACTATAAGAATTGAACTTAAGCATGTTGGTCTAGTACAAAGGGGACATCATCATCATCAAAAACTTGTTCTTGCCATGAAATAGCTCCAAAGTTGCTCATTTGGCATTTAAAAATAATCACTCACTCATTGGTTATATTTGGAATGATACAAAATCTACAGTTGAACATAACTATGTTGAAGGAATGATTTTACTGTGAAATATTTCAATATATCCACCATAAATTAAAGTAATATGAAACGAGTTTTTGGTGAAATAAACATCTTCAAAAATATTCTTGATATGTTTACATTCCCTAAAAATTAAACCATTCGTTCATGTTTGAGGACGAAAATCGCGATCATCTGTGATTAAGAACAGTAAATCATTCCATCTCGTACGTGTTTTTTCAACACAATGGCAGCTAATTAAGATTCGGATGCATCGTGGGGGGCGTTCCGATGATTGCTGATCATGAAATTTCATCACCAACGTAAACAACGATGGATGCCGAGATGAGCACATGTATCATTCTGGTTTTGAAAGAAGTTAAATTTCTTGCATTTCTTGCCAAAGGGAAAATTATTTTTAATCGTGGACTGAATGGAAAATAATGGAATGTAAATCGAAACGAAAATGATGTTACCTGTTAAGAAGAATACTGGCCACTTCAGAGTTCGTTTCCAGACGAAGAGCGGTCTTTATTTCAATCCAACGATCATATTCATCTCCATATATATTCCGTTTTTGCTTAACTTAGCATTCGCTGCTTTTTTGTTTTCTTTTCTGGCAGAATCGCTCAATTTACGCTTCGGACCTGGCTTCAATTTCTTTGCTTCCGGCATTTACTTCATCAACACTGACGGAGCATGCGCACAACCTCTAACGAATGAGTTCAAATCTGAGGTCAATAGCATATGATTTGCATTATTGTCCGGGTAGCAAGAATTATCGAAGACAGAATAAAATGACGTTTTCTCCTGAATTATACATCGTAGCTCTCAAAAATTAATTGGTTTACGTTCTTTATATATTTAATCTTTACATGAATCAGAAATTTTTAGAAAACTGAAAATAATGATTTTGGCATTTCATATTACTTTAAACTGAAAACTAATATAAACAGATCATGTATGACTTAGAACTAACCAAGGAGATGATTTATGTGAGATATTCATGTTTTAGGGGGTTAGGGTTTAACGTCGCTCAACAATATTTCAGTTCAGTTATGGTGGTCAGTTTTATTGGTGGAGCAATCCTAGAGTACCCGTCACAAGTCACAGACAAATTTTATTTTGATGCCTTACATGAAATATTTTTAGTTATTAGCCTATATAGAAACACCTGATTGCAGAGCAAACCTTTTATTAAAATTAATTAGATTTGGATTCAAAATAAGAAGAAAGGCATGAAAAACTTAAATACTTCACTTCATCTAAATTTAAAAGTGATGTATTTTGCATTTTTCATCACTTTATCTTAATTTCATGTAATTTGTGAGATAAACTATATTTAAATATGTGTTTTGAACTTTCAGGCATACAAAGGTTATGAGATCCCCAAAGAGTTGACGAGTTTATGGCGATACCTGAGTACTGCTTATGAAACCAAAGCGTTTATTCAAACTCTTCCCTCAGATCAAGACATTAAACTTCATTATGAGACGAAGGCATGTAACAAACTAGAAAAAACAATTAAGTTAGAAGGCACATCGTACACAACAGATGTTGATCCAGAAATTTTAAATGGTGACGCCGAACAACATAATGGTGGCGATTAAACACAGACGTTAGTTTCTTAATATCTATTTCATGCTTATATCCGTGTGATTTTCGATATCGTATTGTTCCCCTTATTGACAAGGTTTGATATTGAGACAAAGGGAGCTAAATGGAAGGATCCATGCAAGATGATGTATATTACAATTATTATATAGAAAAGTAACGTGTAATTTATGTTATATTTATTTGGTTAATTGTAGACAAATTTCTGTACCCGTGTTTAAACAAGAATAAATCTTGCTAATATTTACAATTTGTTTTGGTTAGTAAAAAAATTATAGTGTCTTCCTATGAATATATACATTTGAATGAGTGAGCTGAATAAATACCTCGTACAATAAATCCAACAAATTCTAGTGCTGTAAAAGTTTAGAGCTGCTAGTCATTAGAAGGGAGATAATGTATTGGTCATTCAGGGTCTTATAAGAATTTTTGTTATGGTTTGTCAAACATGTGACCATATTTTGACCTCAACACATTGGTCACATGTTGGGTCATGTTTTATAAGGTTTGTAAAATTTCTTTAAATTTTATCATTGTGCTTTATTTTTTTTTATTAAAATGAAAAATTTTGTGAAGGTCAAGATCAGATTAGAATGAATTAATTTAAAGAGATGATTTTTCTGGATTAATGTGTAATATTATGAAATATTTAAGAAAAAAAAAATATTTGAAGTTCTTAGAGAAAGGAAGACATTTTTGGATACAAGTTGGATTTTTATGGGTTGCTATAAATTTGTTATATTTTTATTATTATTTTGCAAATTGTTACTGTTAAAGTTTTGTTTTGTGTGTATATTATTGTTACAATGTTTTGTCAGTATGAAAGCAGGTGCCTTTTATATTTATATAATTCAGCCTTAAATTTCAATGTGTTGTATACAAAAAAGATAAGAATCATTTATTTTCAAACAAAGACTTCCAAACTATTCAATTTGTATTCATGAAAAATATTAAAATGCACTTATTTTCAAAAATGGCTTAAATCTTTATTTTAATACCTAGATATTTTGATTGTTTTGCTTTTTTCATTGATTCAGAAACTTGGCCCCAATTTAAAAAAAAAAAATTTTAAAACTCAAAATAGATGTAGCATGGAATTTAGAACTGATTGGCTAAAGGGTAAATGGCCATCTATTGTAATTACATCCAGTTTAAATCAAGCTTGAAAATCTTAATATTTAGTACAAGATTATAAACTATGACTTTAGTAAATATTTCTTATCTCCCTTTGATACTTATAGAACTAACATACCCTTTAGTTATTGAATACCTATACAATTTAGTAGAGAAGATTTATGATATATGATAACAATATTTATAATTATTACAACTTAAATTGAGACCAGTTGTAGGTCAGAGTTTACAGGAATATCATAAGAAGTGCTTGTCATTATCTGTGTGAAATGTACATGTTGAAAACAATTTTTGTCAACAAATAATTTTTACATAAATTTCTTATTTTTTGGCTACAAACAAATTGTGTGAGTAATATGACCAATAAAGTTGCGAGTAAATAGACATGTTACCAATAAGCATGTGAGTAAATAACATGCGAGTACATAAATAAGAGAATGAATTCTGTTGAATATTCTAATCAATACAATATGTTTGAAGCAACAAATAATTTATTTTTTGTTATAATGAATGATTTTCACGTTATTTTCCTAACAACAAGAATAAAGTATGTGCCATTGTATAAAGGGGTTAGTGAAATCAATACTTTATATAACTTAATTATTTTAAAGGGATATCAAAGCTCGTTTTAACATATATTTTTTCAACTCGTGACGAAGGTTGTTTCTTTTCAATTTAATTGTAAAAACAATCCAAAAATACTTTGCACGCCCATATAATCCCTAATATCGTTAAAATATCACTTAAAATGGTCAAAATGAATTTTTGTCTAGGAAGCAAAAAATTCAATTATTGGAGAAAACCGCATGACATGACAGAATTATCAACGAATTATGTCACTTTTACAAAGATTCATGGATAAAAACTGGGATAATTTATCCTAAATATCATTTATTTTGAACCAATTGAAAGTTTTCATGAGATAAAAAAAAATAATACCAAAATGAGCTTTAATATCCCTTTAAGTAGCAAAATACAAAACAAATGGAAATAGAAATGTTTATTAGTATTGTCCCAATATTCAGTGGGTTGGCAGATTAAAAGGTTAAAGGTTAAAGATTGATTATTTTTGACAACAAAAATGATTGATAATTAATTTGGTGTGTCTGTTGACAGATGAGAACAATTGTAATACTGAAGGATTAGTGTTCCCCCCCTTTACTTTGTAGAGAGATCATCATCAGATATCTGTCTGTAATTTCTGATCCTTTACCAATAAATTAGCAGGGCATTCCACTCATTTTCAAGTAGGAGGTGACAATCCTAACGTAGAATTGGAGATCCTGCAAATCAAAGCCGTATTTTACTTTCACCTTGACATTTTCATGTTTGATAGCAAAGTAGCTGGGGGAGAATGCAATTAGACGTGCAATTTGCCCTGCGGCTGTGGAATGCCCTGAATTAGGATCAGTAATTATATGTTTGTCAATAGAAATGATCTTTACCTGACAATTGAAAGTTACAAAGACATTATGTTTTGTAAAGTACAAAAGATTTAGTTTAGGGACCATTTTGTCAGTATTTAGAAAACAAATTTTGTACATATTTTTCTACCAAAGTATTTATGTATAATCTTTATAAAGCAGTTTTATATAATCAGCATTTGTAGTCTAGTGATCTTAATATTACATAGAATGTCAAAAATTTACTACAAACTGGAAGAATGTATGCACTTTAAGCAAACTGTGAGCATTTAAATTAATTTGTAAACAATATTGAACTTTACACAGGTCATGATTTTGAAGCACAAAAATATTAATTACCCTAGGCAGCAGATTTGACACATGCACTCTTTTTATGAGTTTAAAGTGGTAATTCTGTTCTGATATCAGCACATAATGACCTAGCACCGTGCAGTATTGAAGGTACATGTATCAATTTATAATGGACTTCACTTGCACAGATCTCTATTTCTGCTGGACTAACCAATACCAATACGTTTTATTTGATGTTTTCAAACATGCACTGTGTAAAGAAGTTGATATTTAAAACTAATAGCATTTGCAAGGGTGTATTTGATAAAAATATATTTCAGAGGTATTTGATTAAAAATGAAATGTAATTTTTTTTATTCTGTGCCAGCTTGCCATTATTTCATTTACAAAAACATTGAAAACAAAGTGCATGAAATTCATCATTTTGCCAAATTCATTTAATAATTTTAATAAGGGTGATTTATTATAATGCTTTTTAATAAATTTAAAGATCAGTTTATTTATCCTGAAATAACAATGTTGATTAAACAGCACAAGTTGCTAACAAGGTCATACATAGTTTGACCTCTATCATGTAACCATATTAACATGTAAACTGATGGTATTTTATAATCTGATGGCGTAATATTGTAAAGCCAGTATATAGCTTACAAATAAAGACATGTACATACATCTTGTTTTATTTTTATGCCTTTTGTAGCAGAAACGACATATAAAGGATCGCTATTCGTTGTCATCACACGATTGTTAATCCACATATCCTCTTGCCTTGCTTAATAAAATTTCACCAAACTGGCTGTAACTGGGTGCCTCAGCACATAGTTACGATTCACTAATTTGAAACATTCCATGTTGCCGTCTCCTGTGTTGAATACTAATTGATGTAACTTGTAAACAGGATTAACCATTTTCATTGTCATATGCAACCTCTGACATATTCAACTTGTTGAAGGCGATCTGTATTTGGTAGAAGTACCAAATTAATGTTTATGATCTACTGATGTGCACCACATATTTTACTTCACTTGAAATATAGATGTGTTTTTTAGGTTTAGAGGTAAAATGCCCAACTGTCTTGCATACATGTATCAATGTACACTGGTAGGAGAGGAAAACGCCTAATTTTCATGGAAAGACCCATTTTCAGTTTTCTCATTATGATCTGTAGTAATACAATGCTTTCATTGTCCATCAACTGGAAGGTCTTACTTCAGCAACATATATAATTTGTTTCACAGTGTACATGGATACTTTTTCAGTTGTTAAGAATATTTGGTTTTTATTTGTCAAATCAAAAAGTAGATATAAACTATTGTTATCATCTGCATCAACATCGTCTCTTCAGAAAGCAATGAACAGTTTGAAAGAAAAAAATGTTTAAATGTTTGTTTTAATGTCTTCTAACAATTTACTGTAATTGCTAATCTGAACCAAAACTTGTGTTGCCCATGCATCGTTGAACATTTCACATTTTAACTGCATCAGTCAGGGGCGTAACAACAACGGTAGCAAAAAAACACGGGCCTACACATATTCCTGCCCCCCAAATTGCAAATTGCCACCAAAGGTTCTATACTATCAATGTAGGCTAGTAGCTCTGAATGAAGTGTGGAAGGATGATCGGGTTTATCCGTTTGTTGTCTCATCAGCTCTTTTTGGTGAAGTGACAATTACTGCAAAAAGTTTTTTTTGCAACATAAATATGAGTCAAAGAAAACTTGACAGGTTTTTTAAACTAAAGTCTGACACTCGACAGCCCACTCCTGATAAAGACAAGGGTGATCGTGCCATAAATGTGTCAGAAGATCTTTCTAGTGTCGCCAGTGTTAGTGCAATAAGCAAGTATGGACCCCCGTATATTGACGCTGCAGGTATCACCTTGAGCAATTTGTCATACATAGATAAATTAAACCTGCTAGAAGCTGAGTGGACTGATGCTCACACATTTACATTTCCAAGCAGGTAACAGTCTAGTTACAATAATGCAACCCTCACTTCGATTTTTTTAAATATAAGTAACTGCTATATTTAGACGTACAATACATTTCTCAATACAAGAAATCTCTCGCCTAAAAAAAATCAAATATAGACAGTAATTTGTAATTTGATTTGATCCTGAACTTTATCAATTTTAAAAGCTTGCTGGACATTTCAATTGATTAAAGTATCAAATATGTAATTATAGATTAAAATGACCGAAAATAGTCTCAGGTCAATTTAGAGCTATTTGAAACACATTTCAAAAAGTAAAACCATTTATAAAACCCCGCTTCAAAACCATAAGCAGGCTGCTCCATTGAAAGTGATGTCAGCGAATCGTAACCCTCACGTAGAGTATCGAAGAGCGGGTTTCATTATTGTAACTAGTAACAGTCTAAAATCATACATACATATATAATGCAATAATAAAAATCAAATATGTGGCATAACTATATAGCTATCAATGAGACCACTACCACCCCTTAACTCAAATTTAAAAAGTAAACAACTACAAGTAAATGATTCTCCTGATAATTGTCAAATACCAGTGGCATGGTTTTGTTTAAAACATCGGTTCTCTGTTCATCTATTTTTATTGCAGTTTTTAAACAGTTTTTTTTTCTAATCCTCCTCTTGAAAGATGACGTAAATATTGTTGAGTTGTCGTAATTTCCTAAAAAAAAAAAAAGTTTCTTTTCTATTTAAAATCCTAAAAATCGCTGAGCTCCGGGGGGCTTCGCCACCCGGACCCCCACCAGGCTCTGCCCTGGACTCGCTGGGGACTTTGAGTGGTCCCCAGACCCCTTACCAATCTTGCCTACACATGAATTTATACTTTGTTATGCCCCTGTCAGTGGTGTAGTGGCTATATTGCATGCTCGCCTCGAATGCGATATATCATGGTCGGGTCAAACCAATGACTATAAAATTGGTATTTGTTGCTTCTCTGCAAAGCATGCAGTACATTATATTAAGTAAAATCTGTTTGGCTTGGAATCGGGATGTGTTAGAATGGAGCGACATATTTACCCACAGACTGTTGTTTCAGTGAGCTAGCACTATAAAGATCCAACTAAGCATGTTGGTCTAGTACAAAGTGGACATCATCATCACTTCATTGAATGAAGCCTTTCCAAGATATAGGTGAAATATTTCTGATGTGGTGTTAAACAACAATAACTTGCTCTTTTCACATTTTGATCATCTCGTCTACTGGGTTGATTGAAACGACTTTGCAGGAATATTTTTAAAAGTCCTCGCAAGGACAAAAATTTCTCGATTCTTAATCCAGGAAAATCACATTGATGGTTTGATGGTGTAATGGCTAACATGCTTATAAATTGTGAGTTAAAGCCCCTGACGGTCAAACCAAAGACTGGTATTTGCCGCTTCTCTGCTAACGATGCAGCTTTAAAGAATAAGAATAAAAACTGCTTGGCTTGGAATCAGAATATTGTGTCTGGAGTAGAGAGACATTTTTTTTTTTTGGACTTTTTCAGTGAACTAGCACTACAATAAAGAGCTATGCAGCATGTCGACAAGGAGAAGTTAAAGGCAAGTGTAAACACCATCATTTTGATTGTCACACTAAATAGCTGGACCAACTCTATTTTGGAAGTTTGTCTTGTTTTACTATTTCAAGTGTTAATTATTCCATCCATATGTGTGAAAATTAGGATCATAGGCCACATTTAGATCCCCTTTTCAAAATAAAATAGCAGAACTTTTTATGGACCATCAGTAACACATAAAGATGGTCATTTAGCAAAAAACTGCATTAAAATTAGATAAAAAATATGAAAATTCAAATTTTGCAATTTGACTTTTGGTCCCTTTCAGTTGAGTTTATCTCTGAAACCGTAAGAGATAGAGGAAATCTGTTGTTATACCACTGGAAGGTCTTGGTGCAAATATATTTAAAATGCACTATGTTTTGGTTCATAAGGTTTCAAATGACGCGTCATAACATAACTGTTGCTTACCCTGGGGAACTATGTGGTAAGAACTTTATCCCTCTGTAAAACAGTGCCTATTAACACTTATATTTGATAATCTGCCGTGAGGTCACAATTATATTCTAGTGGGATACACTACTTAAAATTTGTGAGTTTGATAATGGTTGCGGTGAGTTGTACAACCTCAATCAATGTGATAAGGCTTTAGAGTGAACTAAGTAAGATCAGGGCTTTTAGAGTGATTTGGAAACTGGAGTATGATGAGAAAATACATGATCTTACTTATATAACAGATTATTTTATAGTCCCTTGCACTTCTAGATACAACACTTATTTCAGCACATCATCATCTCATAGAAAATTAACTTGTTCTAACTGATATAGCTGAAAAGAGTTGGCGTTAAACAACAATCAATCACTCATTCCAACTACCGTACAGCAAATGTGATTTTAACAAATAGGGTATCAGTATATGGTGAGTTGATACAAGTACCGATGTAGGGTATCAGTATATGGTGAGTTGATACAAGTACCGATGTAGGG
>MJUT01022097.1:76861-95012 GCA_002080005.1 Gigantidas platifrons
TCATAGATAGACTGTAGTTGTAAATCTAACTACCATATGATCATAGATAGACTGTAGTTGTAAATCTAACTACCATATGATCATAGATAGACTGTAGTTGTAAATCTAATTACCATATGATCATAGATAGACTGTAGTTGTAAATCTAACTACCATATGATCATAGATAGACTGTAGTTGTAAATCTAACTACCATATGATCATAGATAGACTGTAGGTGTAAATCTAACTACCATATGATCATAGATAGACTGTAGTTGTAAATCTAACTACCATATGATCATGACCATGATGACCCGGTTATAATATTGTTGACAATTACTGTTAAATATAAATTAACACAAATTATGTGATAAGGTCAAATCAATGATGCCCTCTCTTAAAATACTGAAATTTAAATGTATCAATAAACATTATTGGATCACAGACAGACAAACCCTCATTGGTGATAACTTTTACATACAAACACATGATCACATACATGTAGCAATATATATAAATCATGATTGCATTTTAAAAAACCCATAAAACATGATAATCACTACAATCATAATTGTCTATAAACTTGCAGCAACTCCAGCAAATACAATAAAATTTTAAATACATGTATTGATGATTAGCATGTGAACACAGTTATGGCTAGATTTCAAACAAACACAAATTATTTGGTGTAGAAACAAAATTTGAATAACACAACACAACAATATGAATATAAAAGTTAAATATAAAACAACATGTCAATAAAACACATATAACCATGGTAATAACAACACAACAATGTTAAATTCATAACAAAACATAATCATGATTAAATTTGAAACAAACATGATCACGATTACGGTACATTCAAACATGCTTGTGTTAGTATATCATGCATTACTTACAGGAAGTCCTGAAACTTGGAATTGAGGATTCCGTTTGAAGTCTATATCTCCCATATTGTATGTGTGTCTTATTTATACAATCTAATCCAATCTCTTAAATGTCACAATAAAACATTTAAAATTCACAAATTATCAAATATTAAAAAAATCTTAATCAAGATATTTTTTTAAAATAAAAATCACATAAATACCAGATAGCAAAATTAAATATTGTCCATACAGTATTTTGTTTTTGTTTGTTACTTTTAATTCGGATTCAAGAAATATCCAAATGGCAATAAGTAAAAAAATTCTTTCTGAAATAAATCAAGGAGTTTGTAAGAAAATTAAATCCTATTTTATAACATATCAGATCCAGTTTGTGTATTCAGTGTAGATATACTTGTATATTTCTATCCAAATTGACATTTACAATCATTTTCTTATTGAAGAGAGGCCTTCCAAGGGGAAATAAACTAAAACAAATTATCAAAAAAAAGTCATGATGATTCTAAATATAATAGAACAAAAATCAACATTAAAAAAATGTCATCATTTTTTTAATTTATGAAAACTCTCCCCCAAAAAAAGTCATTTACATAAAATATCTCCTTTAAAACACCTTTACATTCATGTTTTCATGAAATTAAATGTGAGTTTTATCAGAATTAAATTTACAAACAAGCTGATCTGGAGTATATGTCTATGTTTCAATATTGTTTACAACTTTCTAAATTGATAAAATTATGGTGAACCAATAGAACTTGTCCATTGAGAATTATAAATTATCTCCCTTTGATGTTATTAAGTTTTTACTAGGCGTGAACATTCTCTTTAATTTGCTAAACACAATAAAACAGAATTTTGATTTATATTTCACTGCAAAGGTAAGAGACTGATCAAAAGAAAATCATGTGTTCTCAGCACTTGAACACATTTTCTTTCACCAAAAATTTACTATTTTATGTAATCATTCAGTCTACTCTAATCAAAATTTCAAATGTTTTGAATACATTATTACTGGGGGAAGTTCCCTTACGAATTCTCACCTGATTTGACAGATGGGAGGCACAGTGCCTTATCTTACATGTATCAAATGTCATGGATATGGTGCAGTTTACTCATAAAACTTTATGTAAGGGTCTAGTAGTTAAAACAATAACTCATCTACAGTATTCTACCTTATAATTTCACAAATCAGAAAATATTTACTAGAATTATGATAAGACGCAACAGTATATAGTTGTACATGTACAAGATGATAAGAGCATCCAACCATCTCACGACCATCCACACAGTTTAAATGGGAAGACCTGTAAACTGCCATTAAACCAAATTAATTATGGTAATGCATGGTGCCAACACATTGAACCATACTTTGATCTTTGCCTGTAACGATCATATGACTCCTCTACCTAAGTTTATAGGAACTGTATTATTGTTCATAACCATCCCCAGCTACACGTAACTCCATTAGTGGAGATATCCATAATTACATGTAGCTCAGTTGGTAGTATTGGTGTACACAATGTGAGAGGTTCTGGGATTGAATCCCATCAGGGACATTACGCATGTATATTTTTTGGATATAAAATATAATATTACACGGGCGGATCCAGAGGGGGGGGGGGTGGCTCCCGGCGCACGCCCCTCCCCTAAAATTGTAAAAAATATGATTTTTTTGCGTAAAATCGTGATTTTTCACACGAAATACCCCAAAAATGTTTGTGCCTCGCTCCGTTCGGCGCAATTATTTTAAGTGCATGCCCCCCTAACTTGAAATCCTGGATCTGCCCCTGTATTACAATGGCACTCAACTAAATACCGCACAAAGGTCACAACAGAAAAACTGGTTGGGCCAAATATTGGTATTTTACAACTTGTTTTCAAGTTACAATGTATCATGCTACTTAAGGCAGGGGTATAATGGGTTTATGAGGAATGGTAGTAGATCATAACAAACATATGTAGATATCCTTTTGCTCAGTTACATGTAGTAGAGTGTTGGCTAGACATTCAATTGTATTTTATAGAGATGTCTCTGCTCTGTTGTTGCACACTATTGACTGTGTAACGGGAACGCTCCTCTACCTTATTTAAAAGTTAAAAATAGGAACCTAATACATGTAATACGTTTATAACCACCCTCCGCTAACTACGTTAGTGGAAATGTACTTTAGCTCAGTTGGTAGAGTGGTGGCTTACAAGAGGTCCCGAGATTTAACCCAATCAGGGACATATCATTTTTCGGAGATGAAACATGATGTACTGACAACTTTTAAATTGGTGCCCAAATAAATAACCCACGATGTTCAGAACAGGAAAACTGGTCGGGTTAAAAGTTGGTATTTGAGATATCGTCATCAAGGTATAATGACTCTTGAGGTGGGAAAGTGTAACAGGAATACTCCTCTCTAACTAAGGTCATAACCACCCTCCGCTATAACTGTGATTGTAGAGATCTCCTTTAGCTCATTTGGTAGAGCGGTGGCTTACAATGTGACAGGTCCTGAGATCAAATACCATTGGGGACATTGCATTTTTCGGAGATTAAACATACAAATACAAAATTTTATGCATAGTCAGACATACAAAACAATAAACACAAGCTCCTAATAAAACATGTTCTACTGCAATAGTAGTCAATTATTTTGAATATTTTGGCTTTCCAACATGTCATTATTATTGTAGATATATTAGTTACTGAAATGAACATCAAGTGCTTCTAAATTAGTTTATCTTTGTACAGACTAAGTGGTTGACAATTTGTTTACATTTTCAGTACAATGCATTTGTCTCCCATACATGAATGTTGAACTACTGTGTATTGTAGTAATTATGTATAATTCAGTCAATATATCAATGTATCTTGCCGTTTCCTTATTTATATTTGTTTCTTTTTAAATCTAGCATTTCTAAAATTATTTAATATAAAGAGAACACACACTTTTAAACTGTTAAAAATATTACCATCTAGGTTTAGCTTCTAGCACAGTTATCTCCCTTAATAGAAACTCTTCTTCGTCGTCAAGGAGATCGTCACTTGCAGTTTCCTTTCTTGCCTGCTTACTTATTGTTATTCATTGAAAAGTAATGATATATGGTGAAATAAAGAATAAAGTTTGCTATTTTTCCACTCAAACGAACGTATTTTGTACACGGTTAAACTGTTAAACTTGACATAACGAGGTTATCTCCATGTGACGTCAGATTGTTTACGAAAATGGCCGACACCATCTGGATGCTGAACAAAATTCTCTTTATCTATTGAAGGTTTCCACCACAAGAATCTTATTTGCATAACCAATTGTGGTGTGTCGCAGCACCATGGCATCCCTGCTATGTGTGAAACAACCAGGAGGGAAATTACAAATTCACAATAATGATGCCATCGAGGAATTGATGATAGACAGTCAGGATCATATTTCAACCACGGTTTGTTGTGATTTTTGAATAACCCAAATTAAAAAAGGGAATTTAAGCAGTGATTTAATGCAATTTTATCAACCAAATATAACTCATCTCGTCTTTTACTTCCTGTTAAATTCAAAAGTATTCGTTGATAAGATTAAGACCCCTCCCCCTTTTTATAATAATTTCATTCACACTCAAGCTTTTTTAAGTATCTTCCAATTATTTGTGGTATTGATAATGTTGAAGTATCACTGAATCTACTTGTTGAATCCAATTTACATTTAGCACTTAAAGCACAGCCACAAGTTTGCCAATTGTAATCCTTCCATCATTTATTGGTACAAATCATCAGCTTACTTTTCGACCATCCAATGCACTTTTAACCCCCCTCCCAGAGGATGTGCCGGGGATAGAATAGGAACCAGGTTTCTCCGTCTTAGAGGCACTAGTCCTCTAAAAGGGGCCAACTCAGCGGGAACCCCAAGGTATAGAAATTGGACCGAGAGCTTCTTCGGCTTGAAGGGGCATCCGTCGGTTGTGCGGGATGTATGAATTCACAACCAACCTGTCCTTCGGATGAGACGTAAATAAAACTGAGATCCCGTGTTGAGAGATTGCCACCGTCTTTGCACGTTAAAGAACCCAGTGTAACAGCTCATTATGAGCATTATGCCTATGATGAGTGGTCCATGGGAGACCTGTTGCACCACAGGCACTAGACGTTTTAAAACGTCTAGTGCCTGTGGTTGCACTGGCTAAATTCTCCGTCCCTACCCATCATCTTTCCTTGTTTTGAGTTCCGTGGCATTTAAATTTTTTTCTCGTCCTGAATATACAAATGTAGCTGAAAAATTGATCGCTGGACGTTAAACATCAATCAATCAATCAACCAATGCACTTTTAGCTTTTAGACCTATAATTTGTCCAGAATCAGTCTGATTAGACAGATTTGTTCCTCATTCAAGGGAGGCAGCAATTTAAATCAGCATAATATGTTTGATTCAGGTGTGTAAAAGTCTCTCTGGCACCTATCAGCTATCCATCTGAGAACTTCCGAATCTTCAACGGTAAATAGTGAGAGAATTATGATTGATCTGCCAAGTTAAATGCTACTTCTGACTTTCTGTTGAATGAGGTCCAATTAAAACAACTCTAAACATGCCTAGCTTTAATGCCATAATGGTACTAGCAAGCATGAGGAATTTGCTCAATTTTGCACAAAATCTATTGAAGACTTTTTATACTATAGTTATCTATTTCCTGTTTCATATTTGTGATGACCTAAATTTTTATTTTGAGTTATTCAAGGGAAAGACTGTACATGTCAACTTAAGTTTGAGATAACCAGATTCATCCCTACGTTTTGTCCCTTTTCAACATATTTTGTAATTTGATTTAAGCATTCGTACCGAATTTATATAAACCCTCAGTGCCAGTAGACCTTTATTTGGTTAATTAAATATCAGTTTTTTTTTTAGAAAGAAGGGTGCTAAAGGAAGAGTCAATTTCAAAACTCCAGGTTAAACTTAAATATTCATGAAAAACCACCAAGGCGTTAGAATCCTATAGATAGGAAAACTGTACCTAAAGTGTATAAATATATTTTACATTTTGTTTTTTTCACTTTTAGATGATGAATAGGTCAGCTATGCAGAGAAGAAGATCAAAGAGACCTTATTCTACCCCTGCTGGTTGTAAACCTGGAAGTGGAATGGACTCGAAAAGTCTGATAGGACAAACTCTTAAAGTACAAGACTGGCTTAATGAAAAGACAGTAAAAAATTTACAGGTACATTATATTTAGTTTGTCTGCTTTGTTTCAAATATCATTGGAATTATTAAAAATAAATAACAAGTTTTATTTATATATGATCATTTTTTTCTCTCACAAATGTCAAATGTTGATGAGCAGACATTTTTTCTATAAATGTAATAGACTGCACAATGTATTTTTATAACCGGCTGGTAATATTGATTTAAGAAAGAAAAAGTAAACAATCGCATTGAGGGCATTTACACAGATTTATTCATTAAACAGTAATATTTACTATTGTATCAACAATATAACTGTTTTATTTGTCTAACACACAAGACAAGCATGTCAGTTTATACATGCATGTATTTTGAAAACAACGTTTTGTTGTTGTTTACTTTATAATTGTATTATATTATATGCTAGATATTTTGAAAACAACGTTTTGTTGTTGTTTACTTTATAATTGTATTATATTATATGCTAGATATTTTTATCTATAGACTAAGAGTTTAAAAGTATTCAGGGTATGTTAAATATGTAATAATAAAACCTGGCTGATTTTAATTTTACTTATCATTTTACCATTGCTCTACAATATAATAACAGTCTTTGCCTTAATTTTGTTCACCTACTTGCCCGAAAGCCAAATTTTGAAAAATTTCTAGTTATTCAAACAAATTCTTTCATGATTTTCACTTGTCCGAATCCATTTTTTCTTGCCCTGGGCTTAGGGCAAGTGGGTTAGCACGAAGACTGTAATATATAATGGTATAACAAGTCAATAATAAAATATTTCACTACCAGACCTTAGATGTTTATGTAATTCAGGATTATAAAACAATAATATTTTTATATCTTGAGTAGGATTATTATTTTCTTTTCTAATAATTACTAGCCATGCCTGATTTACTCTTTGTAAAATTGTTTGATCTGAAACAGCACAGTAATAATTCAAATACCTTTATAAAACATAAGTGGATGTAGATTTGGCTTACTAGCTCCCAAAAGTTTCTTTATTATTTGGCTTTCAAAGCTTTTGACTTTGAACGTACCTGATGAAGGTGATGCACACTAAATAGAATATCTATGGTTTTTGTTTTTTAATATCCAGAGCCTCGCGTGCACATATGATTTATAATTGATTATTTATAAAAGTAAAAAAACAAGAATTTATATACAAAGTAAATCTTGCCATAAACACTACATGAATATAGATCAGAATTATGATTTTCTTTAAATTGAATAATTGACACAATTTGTAAGAATTCTCTGACTCTGTTATCAAATTTTCTAGTTCAATTTCACATGGATATAGTAACATGTACTTTATAAAACAAGTTTTTCACATTTATTTTCCTGGGTAAACAATCTACATGCTGTAATTTTTTGTGAAATAAAAGAGAAATTTCATTTAAAAGAAAAGCAATAATAACTAAAATTAGATGAAAGATATAATTTTATCTGATATATTCTTTAAAACAATCACACACCATTCGTGAGGAATGCAAAGCACAAATAATAAAGGGGGCATTAGCTACTATTTTGACAAAAAAAATGATGTTTTGGAAATTGGTAAATAACTTTAAAATGATGAAATAAAGGTAAATATTTCACATTAAACAGCTTATCGAACCACTTTCCGCCTTTTGAGAACGAAAATTACCATCGATTACTTATTTCTTTGCAAGCAAATAATTTGACCTCGCTTTTTCCGTATGCAATTGACCTTACTAGTGACAGGTAAAAACGAATAATTTGTATTTTGTCGCTTATTAACTGCCAACTTGCATGGTTCATTGTCCGTAATTAACACAGACTAAAAGCAGATTCACAAAAAATAAGAAATAAGTGCATTGTTGTACTGATTTAATGACGATTCGACAAACTCCGTAAAGAATGTCGATAATTAATAAGATGATGTCCATTTCTTGATCGATCTCAAAACATGAGTGCTGATGCACGTACATTTCATAACATTTATAAATTACAGAAACACATTTTATTAAGGCATCAATCATTATCTGATAGTTTTTATGGGTAACAAAAATTTACGATTTGGCAGATAATGCCCCTTTAAAAATTTGAATTGGCCAGTTGAATTTAAAATCTAGAAATCAGAAAAAAATGAGGTCACCCTGTTTGTTATTTATCATTAAGATTACAGTTCCTTTACTATTAAAACTGTCTTCATGTCATTATATTAAAGTTTAATCTGTAAGGAGAGAGAGCAATACGTTTGTTTTACAACACAATGGCAATGCATGACAAGTTTTATGTTACAACATGTGCAGTTCTAATTATTTTAACTACATGTACAGCTGTTATTTATGTTTTGCATGTTATTTTTTGTTCCAGTTGTTTGCTATACCACAAGCATGGGTTGAAAAACAGGTATTAATCTGTCAACAGTATAAAACACTCCAGGAATTATCACACACTCAACAGTAGCTTGTCCTCAAATTTCATATTTAATACAGTGAAACCTGTCTAAACTGAACTTCCTTTTGACCAACTTTTGTGTTCAGAATAGACAGGTGTTCAGTTTATACAGGTTTAACAAAGATTTTCTACTTTGGGACTTTATTTAAAGTTTGGTTTATACAGGATTCTGATTTATTCAGGTTTTGCTGTCTCTGTTTAAGATTTGGTTACACTGGTGTAATTTAAATAATAATCTATAATTCAGAAATTATTTCTCTTATGAATCCAATTTTTTTACCAATTAATCCTTTTTTTTAATCTTACTCTCTGACTGGTGGAGGAAGAAAAGACTCAGTGAACAATACATTAATTTCATACTTCATTAAGGGGCAAATTTATGTAAAACATTTCTTGTTTTCATAATTTATGATGGTAGCTCCCAATTTTAATACCTACTTTGTAAGCTTTCATCTCATAACTAATATACCTTTATCTTAAAAGAATGGTATACATATAAATGTGTCATGGGCTCTTGATATACTTGTGATGAAAGGGACCAGGTCCTTACTGATAGGGACAAAGACAATAAACTGGCCAGTGTCTTATAATAAAACCCTTTGTTTTTTCACTTTTCAGTATGTTATACATCTACAGGAGATTGCCTGTTTTAACTCTTTTTAAATCATTGTTATTTAATTGTTCAATAGCTTTACAGAACCACTAGTAATTTTTTTGTATACATGATTCCTGAGTGTTTTGTTGACATTTCATTTTTCAGGGGCTTACACCGGAAAACACAATTAAATTTTGCACTCATCAAAACAGTCAATATTATTATTTTTTTTATCTTGCTTATATTATATTCTTCACCTCTGCTTAAACAGAAGCCACTTTCCTTGGTGTTGTGTTTCTACAAGGTTTACAGGGTCTGACTACAGTCTTGTTAAATTACTGAAGCGTACCATATATAAGACTGCTTAACAAAAACCTTCTACTAAAACAAATTCTTAGCTAGAAAGCATTTAAATATTTTGTTGTTTAAGTAGATCTATTTTGATTAAAGATGTAAACTTCAGCAGAAAATTTAGTTTTTTTTTTAGAAATTTATTTAATAATTATTTACATAGAAATTTATTTAATAATTAATTGCATAGAAATTTTTAAAATGATTAATGATATTGTTAACATGTATAAATTTACTATTCACTGAAAATGTATATGTATTTATACACTACAAAAGACATACATGTATTTAAACACTAAAAACATATTTTCATATCATTATTTTTATCAAAGCAAAGAAAATAATGACCTGATTAGATATATAATCATAATGTAGTCTTAAAAATGTATTTGATCTGTTTTTGAAATAAAATACTTTGATTCAATGTCACAATGTGTTGAGATGTACATATCAAAATATTTTTCAGGTTGAAAATATTGAAGTTCTGACCATATTTCAAGTTTGTCATATTAAAACTTGATGAAAAGTTTCACAAGAATCACAAATTTAAACCTTTTGGCATACATCTTAATGTTTTATATGTGTTATTGATTGATTGATTAATCATTCAATAGAACAGTATATTAGCTATATTCAGGACAAGAACAAGTTCATTAATATATTTAAGGAATATCGAAAATTGTTGAACAGGTTATACGATATAACCTGGTTTGGGTCAGTTTACTCTTAATAAGCAGTTTATGAAAAGCATAAACTGACCCAAACCAGGTTATGCAAGTATAACCTGTTCAACAATTTCCAATATTCCTTATAATTTAATTTTTACAACAAAATTTAATGATTCCTCGATTTTAATTACGATTATTTCATGTGATTATTTGAATTTGTCGTTGGCGGATGAACACGTTGGTGACGTCACAATACCAACCCAGGTTATCGAGTATAACCAAAATTTGCTCCAGGTGGATTAGCCAATCAGATTGAAATATTCAAATCAAATTAAATTGTAAAAATATATAACTTCTGATTGCCATAGAGTATAGAGAGTTGGGTAGGGATGAATAATTTAATCTTTTGTTGTGATTACAATGTCCCTACACTTTTTCAAAATCTTTATGTGAAGGGAGCATGGCATCATCCAAGTATGTTACCCACTATGTTTCATGATCAGGTTTTCCGTGCCGATAAGGGATCGGATATGAAAAAGGCCATGTGATAATCTATATATGGTTATAAAAAGATTAATAGTGTGTTGTAGTTCAACATATTAAGCTGACGTTTATCCCTAATAATACATATTTTAATATATATTTGTTGTATTGTTTTAGGAGAAGTCAGATGTTGAGTCAAAAGCTGCCAGAAAATTATACAATCCACTTCTAGAAACTGAAAGTACATTTGTTAGGGTAAATATTGTATTTTTGTGAAGCTGAAAGTACATTTGTTAGGGTAAATATTTATTTTTGTGAAACTGAAAATACATTTGTTAGTGTAAATATTTATTTTTGTTAAACTGAAAGTACATTTGTTAGTGTAAATATTTATTTTTGTGAAACTGAAAGTACACTTGTTAAGGTAAATATTGTATTTTTGTTATTCCGGGGAGATAATACATTTTTGTTCGTGACAAACAGTTTTGTTATCCTCTACTCATTTGTGAATGATAAATTCTAACTAAACTTTTGCCAGACAGTGAGAGAGAAACTGTTATTATAATGCAATTATAAAATATCACGTTTTTTCATTGGCTAATCATGTTTCCCGTCAAATCCACTATTGACATGCCGCAACTAAGGGTTATAGTGCGAATTAGCTGCCATATTGAATTCTTGACATCCATCATGTCAGTTAAAACAATATGATAGAAAATAAGGATATCGCCTACCTTTGAAATAATTTCTTGTTGGATTTTATCAGAATTTGAAGCGTACAGTGTACATGTTGAGAAATAGCATCCAATGTCTACGTTCTACATCATAAGTCTGAGTAGAGATATTTTTGTCTTGCATTAGAATAGAATTTGAATAGTTTCTGGCATTTGACAGTCTCAGAAAAAACTACAGACTTTTATCAGAAAACAAATTACAGACTTTAACCAGATCAAAAAACTACAGACTTTAACCAGATAAAAAAATACTACAGACTTTAACCAGATAAAAAAATACTACAGACTTTAACCAGATTATTATATTGTAGAAATCTTTATTTCAGGACATGGAAGATTATGTGAGCCACAAAGATGTCATGGATTTACGGAAGAAAGAAATGCTTCACAAGAAATGGAATGACAGAGTACATGAACCATTACGGAAGAAGATAATAGAAGTGATGGATGGTAGTGATTGGCCGGAGCTGGACAGGAGAAAACGAGAATTACATAAACAATATCTAGAATTTGTTAACGAAAAGGTACTTCTTCTGTAAACAGGAGAAAACAAGATAAGGCCATACAAAGTTAATTTCTTGGTTCTCAGGCCCGCCCGCATGTGGAAATTCGTCGCCGCATTGCCGATTTTTTTGCAAAAATAGTAAAAAAAAAAATTTAAATGCGGTAGCGCTGTCCGTACGGAAAAAACAACCGCATCCGTTTTTCTCTTATATTGCGTGGTTGGTGAAACGCTTTAAAATGCATCATGCTTAAATGAGATTTAAAGCATCGTTATGACAATGAATAAATAAAAAACGTGTTTCCGTTTGACATTTAGACAAAATATCAATCGTTTCTGTGCAAATTCGGCACAAATGTTTGCCAGTTTTACCAGGAAACATAATAGGGGGCTTCTCCGAAGCTTGTACCTTATTGGAATTGTTTACGGAGATAAAAAATGGTATGTTGGGACCATCGGATTGGACGTTTCCATAAAAATTAACCACTTGTGATGTTTCTGCCACCATCGGAAGAAATAAAATTGAAATTTTCAATAAAGTAATGAAAAGATTTATACATTGCCATATTTTTCACCAAAAAAAAGAAGAAAAAATGCCTCCCTCATCACTTTTTACAGCAGTAAAAGGATAAAAAAAAATGCCGCCCTCCCTCATCAATTTTGACAAAAAAGGGCCTGAGAACCAAGTAATTAACTTTGCATGGCCTAACGTATATTTTCTATGTAAATATTGAAGACCTGGTGTGTTTAAGTATGAATCTTCAGATGACAGGGTCTCTTGTAATGTATGTTTAAAAGTCTTCTGAAGACAGTGTCTCCTCTCTCACATGACAACTACGTAGATTATATTACAATCTTCAGATGACAGGGTCTCTTCTAATGTATGTTTAAAAGTCTTCTGAAGACAGTGTCTCCTCTCTCACATGACAACTACGTAGATTATATTACAATCTTCAGATGACAGGGTCTCTTCTAATGTATGTTTAAGTAAAAGTCTTCTGAAGACAGTGTCTCCTCTCTCACATGACAACTACGTAGATTATATTACAATCTTCAGATGACAGGGTCTCTTCTAATATATGTTTAAAAGTCTTCTGAAGACAGTGTCTCCTCTCTCACATGACAACTACGTAGATTATATTACAATTTTCAGATGACAGGGTCTCTTCTAATATATGTTTAAAAGTCTTCTGAAGACAGTGTCTCCTCTCTCACATGACAACTACGTAGATTATATTACAATTGAAACAGTTACCAACTCTGTACATATAACAGTGTAACATTTTCTCTGTACCCGGTATGCATTTTTTTCTTCCTTCGAATATTTACAATCTCAAAAATGAAAATTGTAGATTGAACTATTTACGGAGATATCTTTCACTTGTTTGAGAAATTTGTCATTAATTTCCTTCATCACACTTCATGTCATAAAAGAACAAGACAGAATTTCACACACTTACAGATGATGTGTTCACTAGCTTCTTTATGGCCTCATACAGGAATAGTTTACCCTAACCCTAGCTCCTAACCTGTTTAACATTAACACAACAGGTGATAATGGTGGACTAGGAACTACTTACCATTCCAGAGCTCCAGAGTTCACCTCCAGTTTTTAGTAGGGTTTATGTTGCTCGATCTTTAGTTTTCTGTGTAATATTTTGTAGATCATTGTTTGTCCTTTTTCTTGTGGCCATTGTCCTTTAATTTACAGCTTCTGATTACCTCATTGATATCTTCAAGCTTTTCATGTGTAAGTTATGCTATGTGTAAATGTTTTAGAAAGATATGATAAAAAAAATATTACATTTTATTTCATTTATTTCATCTCACAAGGGAAGGAAAAGTTTATTTGTTCATAGAATGCAGTGACTTTTGTAGAAATTATCATTCTTTTTCATTTAAGAAAAGTTTGAAGATATCAAAGGGGTAATCAGAAGTCGTAAACCAAAGGACAGACAATACAGTGGCATAAAAAATAAAGAGAAAAGTACAAACAACGATCAACAAAGCATTACACAGAAAACTAAAGATCAAGCAACACAAATACCACTAACAACTGGGGGTGAACCCAGGTGCTCCGGAAGGGTAAGCAGTTCCTGCTCCACATGTAAACTGAGATTGTCCAGTTGATATAGACTGATACATAAATAACTTTTACAGCTGTTTAGGAATTGATGATGATAATAAATTTGATAACTACTTATTATAGAATAACTGTAATACATTAGATTTGAATGGTTTTTTTCACAGGGACATGTATTCCTAGATACTATGGATCCCAGAGAATATTATGCCCAGGCACTTAATGGACACAGACCAGCACCAATTAAGGTATGTCATTGTCAAAAATCAGGTCAAACGAGACAGTTGATTGTGTATTAATATGATATTAAAATAAGGAAAGATATTATTTTAAGTCTGTTATATAAAAGGAGGGATTTGTATCTCATAATTTAAAGGGGGTATAGGTGTTTATTTATATAGAACATGCCTTTTTATGAATTATTTTTAATATTAATTGTTAATAATTAAACAGTGCCTTACTGACCATTGGCTTCTATACACCATAATTTTTATGTTTTCATTTTATGTCTTAAAATCTAAACTAAATTTGCTTTCTTTTGTTATATTTTACTAGAAATTTAAAAAAAAACTAGGAAAATAAAGTTTAATTATGAAACTACCCTGGTACAAATTTGATCTATAAAGAACCATGCTATAATGGTATAGATATATTATAAACAGGCCTTTCTGACAGCTGAGGAGGTAAACACATCTAGTATAACATCTTAGATATAATAGCCTTCTGTAGTTAACATCCAAAGCTTGTATGCTACCTCTCAATACACAGATACTATTTATTCTAAAATTTAAATTATTATATAATTATTCATTGTGTTTGAAAATCTTTTTGTAAGGATCATGGCATATTCTTGTTATTTTGTTGTTGTTTATAGCAATACGAGAATATGTTTGATAATCTCATTTAATTTCAGAGTTGGTCAAACTTATACAAAAATGCTCAAATTTGAACAATGAAGAAAGTATATATATTCTGAAATATTAAATCTTGAGTAATTACTTTTTGTGTACTGTTAGAAGATGTAGGATGTAATAGTTAAACAGTAGGCATAATGTTGTTAGTTAAAAGTGACAGTTAAAGTAGGTGTGATCTTGTAACAGTTAACAATACAGCATTATGTAATAAAGTTTGTCAGTGACTTATGACAGGTCAGTGGTTTTCTCTGGGTACTCCGGTTTCCTTCCACCAATAAAACTGACTACTGCCACAATATAACTAAAATATTGTGGAAAGTGGTGTTTAACACCAAAACCATAAACCATGTAACAGTTAAAAGTAGGCATGCCTTTGTAACAGTTAGAAATAAACATGATATTGTAACAGTGTGATCTTGTAACAAATAATAGTAAACATGATCTTGTAACAATTAAAAATAGACATAATATTCTGACATTTAAAAGAAATCATGCATCTTATGAAAGTTAAAATTAGGCATTGTATTCTGACAATTAAATTAAACAGTTAAAATTTACCTTTCTGTATATAAAAATACAAATTAATTGCATGTACAATTTAAATAACATTTGACTTAATTCACTCTGTAATCAATGTTTTTGTTTCTTTACAAGTAAAATGCTTATGAATTAAAATAACACAGAAATAATTTTTCAGAAGAAAACAATTTTTTTGTCTTGGTTTTGTTGTTAAACACTAAATAATACTAATGACTTTTCCACATCAGAAGAACTTGTGCTTGAAGTGGAGTAAACATATGGTTGATGTACAGAGACATTTCAATAGTCAACATTATAAGGTATCCATAGCACAACTAAGCCACAGAGGATGTGTTTGTGTGGCTACATTCTTAACAAAAATATCTCACATGCCACAGATGATGTGTTTGTGTGGCTAGATTCTTAACAAACATTTCTCAAATAAGTCCAAATGACTAAAGACGTAATAATTATATGTTTATATCTTAAGAATGGTGCATAAATACTGTCCAGTCTTTTGATAGCTCAGTGAAAAAAGTTAAGGAACATTTTTTTAAAAAGTCAAATATATCCTTTTCTTCTTTGAATATCTCTGTAAAAATATTACAGATTTTAACGCAGATGGTAGATTCAAATCCTGAATTATAAAATTTCTTCATATTTTTGTATGAAAGCAGTTTATCAAATGACAATTTAAAAATGTATAGAAAATCTGGGTCACTCACTGTCACTGTGTGTAAGGTCAAGTCAAGAGCTGAAGATGCTATAAAAAGTCAACCATTTTTAATTTTTCACATCAAAATAAAAGAGATTACAATTTACAGACGCTCAGTTTAAAAATGTAATTCTAGAGAATGACATGTATTTATCTATGATTCTTGTAAAAGAGATTAATTGTAATTCTATTTCATTAAATAGCAGATTACCAGGGAAAATACAAATAAATGTAAATAGTTACACACATGTAGTTTTTTTCCCTTCTAATAATGGGAGGTAACTCTAACTTTGATTTCAAGAACACAGTGACATTATATCGATATATATTTTGTTATTTTTACGTGGAGATGTCTTAAAATTTTATGAAAAAAATATAGAAACCCCTTGAAGGCTTAGTTGTGCAAATTGTGTAAATATGTTGAAATCAGTAATTATAATGTAATTATCACAATTTGATTTTTAACTCACAGATCACAATTTGCTGAAATATAACTTTTATCTTGTCAATTAAGCTCAATCTGCTGTGATGAAGTTACACACATATGTATCCACACATATATATTTTTTATTTTAATGGAATTATCATTCACTTCACTTTTTAAACAAAAAACGTTTTTCACTTTCAAGCCATGAGCTTCAGATTTTTGTTGTTCAACTAATTGCAAACATTTAATAATATTTATGAAGTTTGATTTTTAGCTCACCTGACCCGTCGTAAACTTTTTCAAAAATCTTCTCCTCTGAAACTACTCGACCAATTGAAACCAAACTTGGTTTGAATCATCACTAGGGTGTCTAATTTCAAAATTGTGTCCGGTGATGCCGTGCACCAACCAACATGGCCGCTGTTACTAAAAATAGAACATATGGTAAAATTGCAGGTTTTTGGGTAATAACTCAAAAACCGTTAATAATATCAAAAATCTGACATGGGGTAAAAATGATCAGCACAGCAAGATCTACCTACCCTGCAATTTTGAAGTAAATCTGATGACCCATCTTGGAGTTATTGCCCTTTTTTCATCAAATATTTAAAATTTTAATACTTTTCGTCTTGTATTTCAAAAACTATAAGAGATAGATGTTAAGTTTAAATTGCACAAATGTTCAGTATGTCAAGATCTACCTACCCTGCAATTTTGAAGTAAATCTGAATACCCATCTTGGAGTTATTGCCCTTTTTTCATCAAATTTTTAACATTTTAATACTTTTCGTCTTATATTTTAAAAACTATAAGAGATAGATGTTAAGTTTAAACTACAAAAATGTGCAGCATGTCAAGATCTACATACCCTGCAATTTTGAAGTAAATCCCAGCACCCATTTTGGAGTTATTGCCCTTTTTTTCATCAAATCTTCACAATTTTAATACTTTTCGTTTTTTATTTCAAAAACTATAAGAGATAGATGTTAAGATTAAATTGCAAAAATGTGCAGCATGTCAAGCTCTACCTACCCTACAATTTTGAAGTAAATCCCATTACCCATTTTGGAGTTATTTCCCTTTATTCATCAAATTTTCAAAATTTTAATACTTTTTGTCCTTTATTTCAAAAACTATAAGAGATAGATGTTAAGTTTAAACAGTAAAGATGTTCAGCATGTCAAGATCTACCTACACAGCAATTTTGAAGTAAATTCCACTACCCATTTTGGAGTTATTGCCCTTTTTTCCATCAAATTTTCACAATTTTAATACTTTTCGTTTTTTATTTCAAAAACTATAAGAGATAGATGTTAAGTTTAAATTGCAAAAATGTGCAGCATGTCACGATCTACCTACCCTACAATTTTTAGGTAAATTCCATTATCCATTTTGGAGTTATTGCCCTTTTTTCATCAAATTTCCAAAATTTTAATATTTTTCGTCTTATATTTCAAAAACTTTAAGAGATAGATGTTAAGTTTAAATTTCAAAAAATGTGCAGCATGTCAAGATCTATGTACCCTGCAATTTTGAAGTAAATCTGATTACCCATCTTGGAGTTATTTCCCTTTATTCATCAAATTTTCAAAATTTTAATACTTTTTGTCCTTTATTTCAAAAACTATAAGAGATAGATGTTAAGTTTAAACAGTAAAGATGTTCAGCATGTCAAGATCTACCTACAC
>MJUT01022097.1:97038-123747 GCA_002080005.1 Gigantidas platifrons
CCAGGAAAGTGCATGTACCAAACCAGGAAAGTGAGTGATCATGTATTTTTGTGTTAGGGTCTTAATTTTTACTCTGTCTCTAAGAATTTTCCATTAGATTTTGGAACTGTTCTGACATGGTGGAATTTTTTGTTTTTCATTTCATTAGTCAGCTAAGGTGTGTTATAAAATGACTTTCTTTGTTCCCTTATTGCCTTAGATAAAGTATTTTATTTTCTGTCTTTCCTTTATATGTATAAGGCAGATGACTTGTTAATATTTCTCATACAAGTAGGGTTGTTGATCACTTCATTTTAACTACAGTGATGTGAAAAGTAGCTTTTTAATCTAATGCATGTTTGAAGAGATTATACCATAGCTAGAATACATTGCTTTAAGATGGGGGCATGTTACGACACAATAGGGGCACGTTTTGATATGGAGACATGTTACTTTACTATAGGGGCACATTTTATATTAGTCTCGCCTAGATTTCATAACATCTGAAAGTCACATGGAGAAAAAAACAATGGTTTGCTTTATTCTATATATCCAAATGATTTGCATGAAACTAGAATCATGTTTTTCTTATTACTTGCATAGAGTATGTCCCTTTAAATAAAAAGGGTTTCATAATGCATTTGTTCAAAGATTATATTTTTTTGAGATTTTATGGAAATTGATGATAATGTATAAAAATATATACCATTAAGTCACACAAAACCATTGGGTTGTGGTTGTCCAGTTATAGTGGAGTATAGTACTAGATCTAACTAAATTTACTCTACATTGATTTTACATTGTCCATAGTAGTACTATGTCAAAAGTTAAGATAACATGCATAATACACATGTACAAATCTTCCAAGGTGAACACTTTAATACAAAGTCATGTTTAGCAAGGTCCAGAATTAATACCTGTTTAACAAGGTGCAGGTATACTACCTATTTAACTAAGTGCAAGATAAATACCTGTTTAACAAGGTGCAGAATTAATACCTGTTTAACAAGGTGTAGAATTAATATATGTTTAACTAAGTGCAGAATTAATATTATATTTTTAACAAGGTGCAAGATTAATACCTGTTTAACAAGGTGTAGAATTAATATCTGTTTAATTAGGTGCAGAATTAATACCTGTTTAACAAGGTGCAGAATTAATACCTGTTTAACAAGGTTCAGAATTAATACCTGTTTAATTAGGTGCAGATTTTATACCTGTTTAACATATTGCAGAATTAATACCTGTTTAACAAGGTGCAGAATTAATACCTGTTTAACAAGGTTCAGAATTACTACCTGTTTAATTAGGTGCAGAATTAATACCTGTATTTAATAAGGTGCAGATTTTATACCTGTTTAACATATTGCAGAATTAATACCTGTTTAATTAGGTGCAGATTTTATACCTGTTTAACAAGGTGCAGAATTAATACCTGTTTAACAAGGTGCAGAATTAATATATGTTCAACAGTGTTTTTCACATTTAAATGGTAAAACTTACCAATTTGATTTTAATTGTACATCCATACAATATGTTTTTGTAATAAAGTAATATATGGCTTCATCCTCATAAAAGTGACAAATGTTTTGTAAATATACAACATCTAAAGTAGTAATAAAGCCAACAATCAAAAGATAAAAGATCTTTAACAGTAATTTAGAAAAGTCATATTTAATATTCATTGGAATTTAAAAAATGTGTAATTTTTGTCTTACTGTTTTCTAGAATTCAATTCAAGTTCTATACATATAGGTACAGACCCAGAAGTTCCGTGACCCTCTGCTGTCTCAAGGTCGTGAGAGGAGTGAGGAGGAACGTACAATATTAAGATGTATGACTGGTTATAACTACACTGATAAAGACATAGACCAAGTGAAGTTACCTCCCCTGCCTCTTGTTCCTCTAGGACGACAGGGTACAGATAGTATCAAATGGTTACAGATGCCTTTACATAATATAGAAAGTACACCTAGAATGGCTAGCAGGTAAGACAACACCTGAATGTTTTATATAAATGTGTTTGATGAACAAACCAGTAGTCTGTATAAAGTGTGTGTTGTATAAACCAGTAGTGTTGTATAGTAGTCTGTAGTCTTACAGCATGTGTTTTACACAAACTACACTTAACTGTCTTTACCAATACCATTGTCACACAGTCATATTTTTTTAAGGGGATCCCATAAACAAAGTCATTTTTTATAAAGTTTATCCATAATGTTCCTGCATTACTTAACATCTCAATATAATTTCAAATATAAATGTCTTGTATGGTGATTGTGTATACAATGTCACAATATTAACCATTTATTGATTTGATTTAGTGGGGAGATTTACACTACAAAACTACATATCCTTTTCTCATTTTTTATTTACTTAAATGTGGAAAACACTTGCATGACCACATCATTTCATCTGGAGGGAAGGTATGGGCCATAAAACTAGTTAAGTTCCGCCACTTTTTATTGAAGTGCCTATGCCAAGGCAGGAGGGTTAGCAGAGTTATGTAGATGTGTGTTAGGAGTGTCTATGTTGCCTCTGTCTATTCTGATTGGGTTCTGGAACTGTTATGGCAGTGTGGCATTTTTTTGTTTTTCATTTAGTTATAAGTAACACAAGGTTTCTAATACATTACATGTATTTAGTGTATTATAATTATAACAACTTTGGTGTAAGTAGAACCGTCTAGATTGGGGGGGGGGGGGATGATGGGAGATTGGTCAAATTAATGAAAAAATTCACAATGGCTTTGATTTTTCCTACTTATTTTTTTCTCGAAAATTACCTGTTTAATTTTGTGTAAAAACTAGATGATGGAATACTTTCTGAATTTTAAAGATATGAAAGACTATATCTTTATAAAAATAAAAACATTACATACATCACAATACCTCATAAAGAATTGTTTTTGAACAGTATATGTTTATATTAATTATATAGATAATATAATTCTTGGATCAAACTTTGATCCATGTAGCTTCCTTCCTGATGGTGAGATTAGCGGTAGATTTTATTTTTTAAATGTTCAAACCCAGTACACTGTCAAATGGTCCACACATGATATACTGGTATATGTACAGTACAATCAGAGACATACCATGTGATAAATCACTCTTCTTAGTCATACTGGTATATGTACAGTACAGTCAGAGACATACCATGTGATAAATCACTCTTCTTACTAAGTGATACTTTTATATCTTTTGTTCAGCTTAGCATATATCTTAAAAATTTCTTTTGTATTTAAAGTATTACTTGCCATCACCCAAAATGCACAAGAAAGTAAGTAGATAGATTAAACAGAACAAATAATATGTCAGAATCATTAAGAAGAGTGGTACGTCTATCACAGTGATTTATCACACTATGTCTCTGACTGTACTGTATAGTACAACTGAAAATATTAAAAATTTTCTCTATTTTTTTTTAAATTATTTTCATATTTTAATCTTTGTCTGGAGATCTGTTATACCAAACTGGAACTGTAATTGGCAGGGAGGGTCCTAAGGATGAGAAATTCAAACTAAATGTCAAATAGAGTTGTTTCTCTATGGGGAGGGGCCAGTAGGGATCAGAAACAAGAGGAAATGAGATAAATAGAAATAAATAAGAATCAGTTAAAAACAGGCTTCTTTTAATCTCTAATTCATATATTAAATATTTGTGTATGTTTTAGTTTACTGGGCAAAAGGCCACATAAGCATATTATATAGTATTACTTGGTGTCTGTCCGTCTGTTAACTTGTCCACCTTTTATTCCATGCGAGCCTTTAAGCTTTATACCTACATCTCATGTGCCACTTTGACAGTGTTGTAGATGTATCTTACTGTAAATGTATTTCCCCTGTAATCTGTAGAATATGATATATTTTGTGTTTTCTCATAGAATACGATATTGTCATGAGGTAAGATATTTAGATTAGATTATAATCTATACATTTAGTACCTTAACACCCCTTCACCTCATAGTAGACTTGCCCTATATATATTTACATCATAGGCCAAACTTACAAATAATCTGTTTCCTTTAACAAGGACAACCTGACCTCTATAATCTTTTCTCAGAACATCAAATAATTGTTTTTTCCTTGAATCTGCATGTCCAATTCCAAAAAATGTATTTGCATTTGATAAACAAAAATCCCTTATTTCTTATCATGTATTTCCCATAAACAGTTGTGTGAGATATTACTTTGTAGAAAGACATTTATTAAAATATATCATTGCGATCTTTTGTTTGATTAATTAATAAAATATGTGTCCAATTAATAATTTGTTTATTTTCCACATATAAGGCAGTAAAAAGTAGGTCAACATTGTAGAGGTATGTTTTACATAAAGGTTAGAATAATAAGTCGTTGTAACCTACATTTGAAACATTACTTGTCATACTCATTAAAAGGATATAATAATAACAAACTGTATTCAATATGACAATTTGTTTTTACAGCACGTGACTTCAAGCAAATTTTCTACTTTTCTACTGACTGATAATAGTAATGTTTACCCTTAATCTCAAATTTTGTCATGGTTACAAAGTAATTTATATCAAAATAAGAAAAATAAATGTATTCTTATTATTACCAGTAGTTACTGGAAGCAGATAAATTGTTTGTTTTAGGCCATGCTATTTATACATGTACATATAGTCAATACAAGAACCAGATAAATTGTTTAAAGACCAAGCTATTTATGCATCTACTCAATACAGGAACCAGATATATTGTTTAAGGCCAAACTATTTATGCATCTACTCATTATTATGCAGCATTAAATCAAGTTGTCTGTAGATAGTTTACATTTCTTCACAACACATTAAAATATTTTATGTCACAGTTTTATAAAACACAATGTAGCATTTTTTTTGTAGGCTGAATACAATAGTTTTCTCTTTATAGATTTAGGTAGATAATTGACAATGTTTATTCTTTAATACATGACAGGCTTTCCTCAAATTTTCTTATAGCTGTCCCCAACAATTGTCAATTGATTTCCTTGGCCTAACATTTTTTTTTTACCTTTTGACAAATTTTTTTCTACCTAATTATGAAAATGCTACATATATAAAGTTCAGTGAGGATTATTGTGGTGAGTTATGTCTTAATGATTTACTGGTAGTTCCAAAGTAAAGTATATAGGATTCATGTTTGGCAGTAAGTGAAAGGCAAAAGGCCTGTAGATCATAAATCTATGAGACCCAAAAATGGTTGATCGCTAGTTATTTTAGACTTGTGTATTGAAATGTGTTAGCAGTAGTTTGAAGACCCTAGCCTTGACTGATCAGAAAGGTCTTTGATCTTCTTAAAACATACTAGAATATTGTTATGTGTATCAGAATTCAGTAAGTAGGTATATTATTGTGTCCACACTCGTTATTGTTTAGATAAGGTAAGTACCGAGGGTAATTTGTTTTGTATGACAGACTAACAATGCTTTGTAGGCAGAACACTTTATAAAGCCAGCTTTTGAATGTTATGGCCTGAATATATTTCTTCTTTCACAACTCTGTGCTTCATGTCCAAATGTTTATAGTATAGCTACTCTTGTATTCCAAATATTGAAAATAAATCATGAGAAACAGAACAGTGTAGTAATTCATAAATGGGCTTTAGTGTATGAGTCAAAGCCATCATTGTTCAGTTACATTTTTATTTCAGTTGGTGAAATACCATTTTTTATTTATCTAAGACATTTCAGTATTTCATGGTTATTTTTGTAATAATTACCATTAAGTAAACAAATCCTTTCAATTAACTACCATTAACTATAGTTAAAACCATGTGACAAATTTAGTGTGCAGGAATGAAGATGGGGTAATGTTATATAGGTTTGTTGATTACATTAATATTTTTCTAATTCTCTCAAACTTTTTAAACAAATTTCTTTTCACATCATAAGCCTACTATTTATATCTATCAATTCAATCTGATGTTGATATTTTTATGAAAATAAACAATAGAAAGACTTATCTGCACCTTGTTTTGTCTATTATTTTAGATATACTTTGTATTTGTAGGAGAATGCAGGGAGTATTCATGTTTTGATATATTTTCTATTTATAGGAGAAGAATGCAGGGGGTATTCAACAGATGTAATGTAGACTTTGAGGAATGGTCTCAGGCTCAATACAACCATGGTCTAGTCGACGAGGAACTCCATATACAGAAAAAGAGAATGTTTAAAGAAATCCCACCATTTAATAGACCTCCCAAAGTCATTCGTTCTACTAAAAAAGTCACGTACGATACTAACTCCCAAGTCTGTCCCGAGGATTTGTATGTCAAAAACATGGAGGCAATCCCAGAGGAATCACAAGGTCTAGCCGTTTCCATGGCACCACCACCGACACAGAATGGAGACGGTCAAACAATGGTTGTCTCATAACATGAAATAACTGTTACTTTATGTATCAATCAGAAACATGCAATACCTGTGTGTAAGTGTATTTTATTGTATGTGAAGTCAACATTACCAAACCAGTACTAGAAAAAACCCAAACAATTTCACTGTGCATTTATAAATAGATGTCAAAAGTATTACAACTCACACTGCTACATTTATTAAACTGTGATCATTTATTTGTTAAACACTATGTTGTTCTTGTCATATATATTTTTTTAATAAAGATGTAATATTATAACTGCCTTGAAATATATTGTGTGCTTGTCACAAGGGCAATAACTCTGTATTGATATCCGACTACTGGATTAATCAGACTGTGTTTTGTAGTAATTTATTAAGGAACAGTTGACTGTTCAGGTATCTTTACTACTGTAAACGATAATGTCAGTACAAATGTAATACACAGCCGTATAAGAATTAGAAAAGGTAGACAAATTTTAACTAGAGTTACCTGCCCCTTTTTAACCAATTTCAAGTGTGATTTTTTAAAATCTGCATAAAGCTGTCCCAACACTTTTTATGCCCTTTTCTCTATCATATTTCAAAGTAAATATATGTCCTTATAATAAGTAAAACCTCATTATATATATATATACTGTGTGACACTGTTGATTCTTACTGAACCATTGTATGTTTCTAAAATTTATTTTTAAACATGATTACACTATACTTCTAGCTATGTTGTGTGTCTATTTATGTGAAATTGGTGCATTCATGTCTCCATGTCATGTGGTCCCTTCATTTATTGATAATTTTAAACTAAAACTATAAATGATATGAAAATTGATGGAGAATATAGAATTGCTGAGGTACCATGAGTAGAGCCCCTTGTCTACTGTCAGTAAGAAAATCTAGCATGGCAAAATTATATGTTTTATGTTGAATCTCAATCTAAAAGAAAGAGGATATTTTAGACTGATGTCATTTACAGATAGGGTATCTAGTATAAGATTGATTGATTGGTGTTTAATGCCAATGTAGACAGTATTTCAGCACTATCGTGGCTCTAGTATAGGAAAAAATGCTTCAATTATAGATGTGCTTGATACACTAACAAGGGAGATAACTATTTGGACATGTCTGATTGATAATTAAATCAAATTATATCATATTTTATGCAAAATGTCTCAGTATTTTTATAGCATAGCATAATATTTATATTGCTAGTGTATGTGAATAATTTTTGTATAGCTGTGATATATAAAGATGAATGTGTATTACAGAAAGTGAATGGTTATAAAAGACTTTAATCTGTCTTGTCTTTTTACAACATTAGTTTGGTCAGTTTGAAAAAAAAAGATATACTAGTATTTTGTTATAGCATATATTATTTGTTACCATAGCAATGGCAACATGTACACAATTATGTTACCATAGCAATGGCAGAATGTACACAATTATATTACCATAGCAATGGCAGCATGTACACAATTATGTTACCATAGCAATGGCAGCATGTACACAATTATGTTACCATAGCAATGGCAGAATGTACACAATAATGTTACCATAGCAATGACAGCATGTACACAATTATATTACCATAGCAATGGCACCATGTACACAGTTATGTTACCATAGCAATGGAAGAATGTACACAATTATGTTACCATAGCAATGGAAGCATGTACACAGTTATGTTACCATAGCAATGGCAGCATGTACACAATTATGTTAGCATTGTGATGGCAACTTGTACATGCTTATGTTGCTATAGTGATGACAACTTGTACATGCTTATGTCACTTATAAGATTGGAAACATTTTGTTTTTTAAACTCCAAGTATAACTGCTGTATAACAAGTCAAATATTGAGTGCCTTTAATACTTTACAGTTATGTATGTTTTTTGTATATTGTAAGTAATAGAGAAATAATCAAACTTTGGCATTTTACAAACTGCTATAAATTTACTTTATTATCTTTGTGTAGAAATTGTAAGAAATTTATTTTATAAAATAAGAAATAGATAATAGTTACTTATTGATATTGATAAAGACAATATTTTAATCCTATTGTAGTTACATTGTTTCTCCTATTCTTTTGGTTAAAGTTTCGTAATATTTTTAATCACCATCACAGTTAAATTTTTGCTAAAGAATTCCCGCCAATTTCGATTCAACAGTCATTAATGACGGAAATTAACAGCTTAAAAATATATTTCGACGTTTTCGTTGTAGGAGAAACAGATACTCTTCTTATCAGTGGATTAGGATATTTTTTCACTCTCGATAGTTTAATTTTCAAATTCTGAAGCTCAAGCTAAAGTTCAAGCTTTAATATTTGAAAATTTATCTCATGGCGAAATATCGTAATCCACTTGTATCAGGAGAATCTATATATATGATATATCAGTAGGTAGATCTGGTGGACAGATACTTCCTCAATTATATTGATAAGAAAAGTAATGCAATTTAGTTAAGTTTGTGTAAGAGTCATATGTATACCATTCCGTACTGAAATATATCTTTTTATTGACTGTTTTTTTTAAGCAAAAAGAAACATTTGCTGAATCCACCCTCACTTGTTTAAAGTTTTATGACACATTTATTAGTTAGTTATGCATTTAATTTAATCATTTTGCTCAAAATATTCATTTATTTGTCATTCTTCCAAGTTATTTAAAATATTTTAGAAACATTATTTAAGAGAAACATCTGTATAAGTACTGGTCTGCTGGACCTTGTAATGGCTGCATGTCATATGCATGGACCCCATTGATTTTATCCGCTTTAAACTCCTCAGATGTTTCGGCTCTAACCTAACCTCAGAGATTTTTTTTAAATGTGACCCTTGGAATCGTGTTGGCAAAACAGTCAACTTGTCACGTCCACCATATAACAATTCCAAAATCTTTTACTGTTTTGACTTTAAATCAAAGGATATTTCCAAATTTAACTTAAAAAATGTAAATCTGTGAGACAGCTGAACTCTACAACCTTTGTTTATACATTTGTATGTGCATTAATAAATGAGTGAACCATCTTTAAACGAATTGAAAAATTTCAGTTTGATGCATATTCATACACCTATCTCATCTGAGGTGATGATAAGAGCATAGCCGGATCATCTGAGGTTAGCCGAGTGAGATTTTACCCAGATATACATGTATACCATATTTTATTATTTACATGAAAAGTAAATTTATCTACCATTTTATTTCTAAACCATGAATTAATGGAAAAAGGGAAGAAATAAATAAAAGAAAAAAGAAAGCATTTATATCAGTGTGTTGTACTAGTCATAATTAAGATCTATTATTTTGTGTTGCCATGGAATACAGGTTTGTTTTGTTTTCTCCAGACAGTACCATGATACATCTTGCATAGTAACCAGACTCCAGTGTTATTAAACAATTTCAAATACATAAAAAATATTGACTTTGTTAGATAATTTGCTGTGAAGTTTGACACTTAAGACTTGTACCCTGGACTGTTGATATATATATATACACAGGGGAGAGATCTTGCCTTGCTAAATTGTTTGATTTAATGTTTAAAATGTGGCTGTTTTCACTTTTTGAAGAATAAGACAAATTACCTCCCCTGACATCACTGTTTTTGGTGTGATACGATTAAAATATGCATTTTCAAGAAATAAAAGAATACAAATCAAATACTCATTTTCATTTTACAATTAGTCTGAAGTTGTGATAATATCATCACTCAAAGCTTTTTATATCATTCCTGTCAGGTCTTCATAAGTGAAATATTGTTCTATAAAGTTTTGATTGTGTTACCTTAATAAAAACATAAAACCTAAGACTATTCTATTATTATTGTATTACTTATGTTCTGTAATAAAAAAAAAACATTGTTTTTTCTTCTGAAAAGATGAACTAATAATGTCAAATGTATTTTGTGAAATTTATAAACAAAACATCTGTGATATTTTTATGTTTTTAAAACATTAAATGTGAAATTTCTGAAATTTTTTGTTTTTGATATATTTAAGTGTGTTCTATCTATCTAGTGTCTGTTGGGGCCCAGGTGACTCAATGAGTTAGGTAGTTGGATTACCTAATAACTCATACAAGCCTATCACCAATACGACGTGTGTGCGCACCCGGCTTTGTAAATTACAAAAAAGGGTGCACTCGACTCGCAGCTGCAAGTGATAAAGTTTACCAGTTGCTTGCCCATGGTCAGTGGTTCTCTCCGGGTACTCCAGCTTCTTCCACCACTAAAACTGGTTGCCATGATATAGCTGAAATATTGCTGAAAGTGGCATTAAACACAATAAATCAAATCAAATCAATCAAGTGGTTGCCTGTGTTCTATCTTTTGATGTTGTATTTACACCTCCTCAGAATCAACCATCCATTCAGACTAACATTTTGTAGGGATTATCTCTGGATAGACCTACATAAGATTTCTAATTCTTTGAAAATCAGTACAATACAACAGACACAATAGTTCACAAATTATAAGTTTCTGATTGGCTAAATGTTGTGTCCAATTCTTCATCAAAAACTGTGGTATGGGTGCTGGTTTCAAATATGGTGGATCATGGATTTGATTCCTGGTCAGGTAAAACCGAATTCTGTAAAATTGATATTTGCTGCTTTTCCTACTAGCATGCAGCATTAAGGAGTAAGAACAAAGACTAGCTGACTATGGGTCAGAAAATGTGTCCAAGTGGAATGATGCAGATTTTTTTATCTTTACCTAGCACTATAAAAATCAAGTTTGTCAGTGACTTGCGACAGGTCGGTGGTTTTCTCCACCAATTAAACTGACCACCACAATATAACTGAAATATTGTTGAAAGTGGCATTAAATACCATCCAACAAACAATATAAAAATCAAACTAAGTACATTGGTCTAGTACAAAACATACATCATAATCTCATCAAAATAACTTGATCTCATCATTATATAGCTGAAATTACTGTTGGCATTTAACAACAACCACTCGTTCATTTACATGGTGATGTGTTTTGTCAATGTCCTATGATTTCTGATCCACACAAAAAACAAAACTGTAAGGATCCATTCCATAGTAATTCATGTTCACTTGAGATTCAGTCAATATCAAATGGGGCCAGTGTGTGTGATCATTATGGTAGTTTGACTTGCAACCACAAATGTACCTATGCAATCAGTGCCTATCACCACTAAAGTCGTGAGTTCGAATCCTGCTCATGGTGAGGTATACTCGATATACTCGATATAGCATTATGTGATAAAGTTCGTCAGTGACTTGCGGCAGGTCAGTGGTTTTCTCTGCGATTAAAACGGACCACCACGATATAACTGAAATATTGTTGAATGTGGTGTAAAACCACTGATTATTTGGGTCAAGTGAGCTAAACTAATGTAAATTTAGTAGAACATGAAAATGAGGTCAAGGTCAGGTGACAAATGCCTGGCTGATAGGTACCCTTCATGATCAATATTTGGACCAAATATGTTTAGGCATAGCCTTTATGGTAATGTAGAAACTAACCTAATCATGAAAATTTGACCTAAATATAACAAAATAGACCATGAAAATGAGGTCAAGGTCAGATGACATATGCCTGGCTGACATGCACCTCTATGATCAATGTGTGGACAAAATATGGTGAGTCTAGTTTGTATGGAATGGAGAAACTGATCTAATCACAAAAACACATTGTTAATGTCGTCACTGGGGCCTCTGGAAAAGCAATACCATTGATCACAGGCAAAACAAAAACTAGGGAAAGGTGAATATGATACTTAAACCAATCAGATGATGGATAGATACCAGATTCTATACTTTTAGTAAAATAAAACAAAATAATGCAAAAATACATGTTTTATTTGTAAAAAACAATTTCTTTGCAAATGTATCACAGATAACCAATACAAAGTTTTAAATCATAAACATAATCAACATCTAAGTTAAAATGCAATTGTTCTACAAATAATACAGAAAAATAATTGTGATAAATATTGTAAAATGAAACTGTGTCACATGTAATTATATAACATGTAATAATGTAGGTTACAAAAATTACTGGTGTAGAAGATTTGTACTCTGTGGTGTTGTTGAGTGATTGATAATTAAGTTTTAAATGTTGAAAATTGACCAAACTTTCATCTTCACAAAAATTGTGACTGGTATAAGAGGGTTCAAGTTATGGTGTTTAATGCCACTTTCAACAATATTTCAGTTATATCGTGGCGGTCAATTATATTGGTGGAGGAAACTGGAGTACCCAGAGAAAACCACTGACCTGCAGCAAGTCACTGACTAACTTAATCACATAATGTTGCATCCAGTACACCTCGCCATGAACAGGTACGAGCTCACAACGTTAGACACTGACTGCATAGGTAGTTATAAATCTAAATACCATACGGTCAAGACCACAACGGCCCCAGCTAGTATAAGAAGGTAGAGACTAATTCGGAACAATATTATATCAAAAATTTAATTGATCCAGGAACTTGGCCTTAAAGAACACACTAATATTCACATGACATAGGCTTACATGAACATATACACAATTATAATATGATTAATCAAATTGATTGTTAAATAATCATCATTTTGGTAACAAACAAACCAGAGGCTCTCAAGAGCCTGTATTACCAATTGGTCCTATGTAAAAACTATGTCATACAGTGGTAGTCATCTTGGAATTTGAATCAACATAAAAAACACAAAGTTTGTAAAGGACCTTCCAATGATTGATGCACAGTTTAGGTACCGGTTCAATCAGTGCAATAGCTTCAGAGAAGAACATATTTCTGTATTTTCCCCATATATGGTCCTGTGTTAATACTATGACCTGTGGTGGCAGCCATCTTGAATTTCGGATCGGCATAAAAAACCCAAACTTGGTTTCAATTTTCCATGTGGTTTAAGAGAAAAAGCGTTTTGAAACATTTTTTCCCATAGGGTCCAAAGTTAAACTAAGTCCTGCCGTAGCCGCCATTTTGAATTTCATATCGGAACAAAAAATGTACAGTTTGTAGAGGACCATTCAATGAACATTCATGTACAGTTTGGCTTTAATCATGTTTGTAGTTTCTGAGAAGAATGCATTAGAACATTTTCCCATAGGGTCCAATGTTAATCTATGTCCTGCGGTGGCGGCCATCTTGGATTTCCGATTGGCATAAGAAACATAAACTTGGTAGAGGACCTTCCTATGATTATTTCTGGGCAGTTTGGTTTCAATTGTCTAAGTGGTTTCAGAGAAGAAGCGTTTTGAAACATTTTTCCCATAGGGTCCAATGTTAAACTAAGTCCTGCCGTAGCCCAGACCTGGCGAAATTCCTGAAACTCTTGTCTGACATTCGGTCAGACAAGCTGAAATCTTGTGTCTGACCGAACTCAAGTTTGTCGGACCGGATAATTTTTCTGCAAAAATCAATACTTGATCAAAACTGATTGAATAAAGGCTATTTCTAACCAATGTGGCCCTGGTGGCTCAATGAGTTAGGTAGTTGGATTACCTAACAACTCGTACAAGCCTATCATCAATGCAGCGTGGGTTCTCGCCCAGCTTTATAAATTACAAAAAATGTTGCACTCGACTCGCAAGTGATAAAGTTTACCAGTTGCTTGCCCATGGTCCTCTCCGGCTTCTTCCACCACTAAAATTGGTCGCAATGCTATAGCTGAAATATTGCTGAAACTGGCGTTAAGCAACAAAAATCAATATCTAACCAATTACTTTTATTTATTTTATTACTTTCAAACATTTTAAGGACAAATTCATCTAGATCTTTTGAACAAGTACTGTTTGGTGTTCCTATTCCCAGAAATCTTTCAATTATCTCTACTCTGAAAAACGAATGTAAATGGCTTCCTGCTCATCACCAGAGCCCAGAGGTACATTTGTATCTGTCATGAAGGAAAAGAAAGATCTTCCCAACATACTAAATATATAAATATGTGCTTGCAATTGTTTTATTTTTTGTGTGCAAATTTATGTGCAAACGAACATATGTTTATAGTTAAAACACACTAAACAAATTAATTTTTTATTTCAATATTCCGTTTTGGTTATGGGATGGAGCATCCGGTAGCGTCGATCTTTTTGCCATGATGGGTTAAGCTTAAGGTCTTTTATTTTAGGCTTCGTAGTTACTTTGAGGATTTCTTATTACCTCTGCCGATATTTTACGTTTTAGAGTTTTTCCCGACACACATTTTCCATCATTCAAAGCCTGTTTCTTTTTTTCAAACCGGAAATTATTTTTAATGAGTCACTTCCGCTCATGTGTAAAAAAAGTAAACTCCGAAATCGATGTCGGACATCTGGTCCGGAAAAAATACGATTTTAGTCGGACCAGTAACAAAAAACGTCGGACTTGTCCGACGAATTTCGCCACCTCTGGTAACCGCCATTTTGAATTTCATATCGGAACAAAAAACCTAAAATTTGTAGAGGACCATTCAATGAACATTCATGTACAGTTTGGCTTTAATCATATTTGTAGTTTCTGAGAAGAAGGTATTTGAACATTTTCCCATAGGGTCCAATGTTAATCTATGTCCTGCGGTGGCGGCCTTCTTGGATTTCCGATCGGCATAAAAAACAGAAACTTGGTAAAGGACATTCCAATGATCATTCATTTACAGTTTGGGTTCAGTCAGGTCATTAGTTTCAGAGAAGAAGATCTTTGAAATTTCAGCCAATCAGAGCATATTATTGGCCCTGGCAGCCATGTTGAATATCCGACTAGAACAAAAAACAAAAACTTTGTAGAGGACCATCCAAGGAACATTCCTGCTAAGTTTGGTTCCAATTGGCCCAGTGGTTTCGGAGAAGAAGCTTGAAATGTGAAAAGTTTACAGACGACGGACGCCAAGTGATGACAATAGTTCACATGGACCTTCGGTCCAGGTGAACTAAATATACAATGAAAAAATAGTAAAATACGACTGACACACTATTAAATACTACTGTCCTCTTTATAATAATGACCTTTATTAATGATTTGTAAATTTTCTCTTTGATCTTTACAGGTGATGATATACAATTAATGACTTTTAATGAGGTGGATACACGGATTTATTAACCCAAGAATATTATATTTACCGAGGCCCCTTAGGGCCGAGGTAAATATATTATTCTTGGGTTAATAAATCCTGGTATCCACCGAATTGAAAGTCATTAATTGTTTTATTATATGACACATTTTATATATTGATTTTACCCTTAAAATAAGCTTTTATCATGACGTTTTCTTTGGTTTCGTATGGTGCAAGACGTTGGAATGTTATATTCACCATGTGTTATGTCGTGTGAGGTGAATATAACGTTTTATCAAGGAATGTTTCTAGGGACGTCAGCCAATCAGATAAAAGAAATATTTATAGTCATATAATAATATCTATTATCAAACAACTAGCATGATATTAACATAATATCACTTTTCTGATATGACGTTATAATTATATATATAATGACATCATTGATGTCACGTTACCAAATCCTCCATAAACATACTATCATCGGAAATGTTTTACTCAGAAGGACTTCTCATCACACCTCACATTTCAAGCTTCGACTTCGGTGTGATATTGCTCTGAGAAATCCATTCTCGCAAAACAAATCAACAACAGTGCGTATACATATATATGTATAAAAAATACAATTGCACTTACATACATTTGGTGTGAACATGCTATGGTTATATTTGTCAATATCCATTGTATTATATTTATACTATAAAGGCAAATATTTAGTGTTTTTTTAGATACAAAATGAAGAAGTAACTATACAATTTTTATTTGTGAAGAAAATGTGGTTGCAAGGTTATATTTACACAAATGTATTTATCAAACACAGTGATATCTGTTCAATATGAACTAAAGAGATACTGTTGAATGTCACACCACAAGAATAACTGTTCACACCGACATGTCTCAAAATGTCACACCTCAAACAAAACCATCAAATTGACATGTTACGAACACAAATGAAACCACTAAACTTGGCATATCACAACTTAAGAGAAACAACTCAATTCATGTGTCACAACTCAAGACTATTCATACTGACATATCACTTCAGACAAACCACCCACTGTTAGTAGTTGAATAGTGTAGTGTTTTTAGAAGAAATGTTCCTGTAATGATTGAAGCATTCTCAAGGGGCATAACTGTTAAACACTGAAACTGGTTGAACATTTGTTTACAATTGTGGTGCATATTTATCTGCAGTTAAATCTCAAACTCAGAAAAGTTGCAATTCAAAGTAAAAATTTGGTCCATTCTTAGCAACTTTTAGCTTAATTGCACCTAAAATATGTACCATATAATATTTTTATTTTTCTATTGAATTCCTTTTTTTTTTAATACCGCTGGGGTAATCCCGCATTGTGGTATTTGTGTTTTTTCCCCTCGCCAGTCTCAATCTGCCAAAAATCATTCAGAATCTGTCTTTTTTTACCATTTTAAGCAATGAAACATGATTAGTCAAATTTGAAAACCGGAAGTGTCCAGATGTGAAAGTCGGATAATTACATAGCATAAGTTTTCTTGAAAAATAAACCATTAAAATAATAAAATTGATGGAAACAACAAACAAAAAGTACAATTTATTTAGCAGTGATTCTACATAATACTTGGTGTAATTAAACATATATATCATGTTGGGAGGGGAATTTGTGAAAAATATTAATCTTGAGACTAAATTTCCCTCGTCCATAAGCTTGGGAAATTTTATTGTTTCTAAACAGGTATTTTCAAAATCAATGTGTAAATACAAAGTTATTGGATGTTAGGTTTCTATTATAATACACTACAATACAGAAACCATGGCAACAAAATCAACATAAATTGAAAGAGTAGTATTCTTTCTAGAGTATGAAAAACCTTGAATAACTACAGTGTAATGTGCTTGGTTAATATTACAAAAAAATCTTCTTTGTATATAGACATGATTGTTAAACTGATTGTAATAGGTCTATTAAATGAACTGTGTCGCTATTCTTTGTGCAGCGAAGTAATACAAATTCTCTTTGATCAAGAGCTGTACAATCATATTTGTTCATACATTTGTATTATGACCTTTTAAGTTATATAAGGTGTACAGGTAATTTGCATAAATGTCCCTATTTATGACCTTTATCAACTGCGTGATGTCTTGGTAACGCTGGTAGAATTTGGTGGTTTTACAAGATTTGTGTATCGTAGATCGTAGTCTGGCCAGTAGTTTGGCTGGATGTTGGCTGCATAAGGTAGATAAGGGACCAATAATTGTCTGTTCATCTCAGCAAATCTACAATATAAATAAACAGTAACTATGGCAGCAAATAATTGTCTGTTCATTTGGGCAAATCTACAATTGTAAATAAACAGTAACTATGGCAGCAAATAATTGTCTGTTCATTTGGGCAAATCTACAATTGTAAATAAACAGTAACTATGGCAGCATTGTCTGTTAAAAAATGTCTCCAGAGACTTTTGTTTCTTACATTCAATGTAGATGGAGAATTACATACCAATAAAAAAATAGATATCTAATTTAGTCCGCATTACACATTTCTGAATGGCCTTCATCATGTATGCTCAAAGTCAGGAGATTCAAAAGTCTTTGGAGCAAGTAAACCAAAGGTCTTAAACTTAGTGGTAAGTCTTCCAGGGAAGACAGGTGTCGCCTGCGAACTTATTTTCTATCTATAGCTAAGTTCCATCAAAAAGGACGTGGACATGCGATACAGTTTTCCATACTGATGCTCAGTGCCATAAATCAGGAAGTGTAGTTCCTGGGAAAAATGTGACAAATTTTTCTATCTAAAAATATTCTAAGTTCCATCAAACAGGAAGTGAACATGTGGCAGATTCGAAACTGTCTTACACGATACAGTTCTCCATACTGATGCGCTGTGCCAAATATCAAGAAGCTGGCCTGTGTGGTTCCTGAGAAAAATGCGACAGAAATTATTTCATGACAAATTTTTCGATATCAAAAATATTCTAAGTTCCGTCAAACAGGAAGTGGACATGCGGCAGATTCGAAACTGTCTTACACGATACAGTTCTCCATACTGATGCTCTGTGCCAAATATCAAGAAGCTGGCCTGTGTGGTTCCTGAGAAAAATGTGACAGAAATTATTTTGTGATGCCGACGACGACGGATAGTGATCCCTATATGTCGCCTCTGCGTAATGCAGGCGACACATCAAGAAGCTGGCCTGTGTGGTTCCTGAGAAAAATGTGACAGAAATTATTTTATGACAAATTTTTCAATATCAAAAATATTCTAAGTTCCGTCAAACAGGAAGTGGACATTCGGCAGATTCGAAACTGTCTTACACGATACAGTTCTCCATACTGATGCTCTGTGCCAAATATCAAGAAGTTGGCCGGTGTGGTTCCTGAGAAAAATGTGACAGAAATTATTTTGTGACGCTGACAACGACGGATAGTGATCCCTATATTTCGCCTCTGCGTAACGCAGGCGACACAATAAACCACCTCAGTGCTGAAACATTAACAAAAATCAAACAATTGAATCAAGGACTATGTTCTGAGTGAGAGATTAATGTTGAATAATTTTTCATATATATCATGATGAGGACACTTATGGACAAGATTATGATAATGCTTTATAATAGAACAGAGCTTGATTTTTTCAATCTGCAGGTAGACATGTACTCCACTCAGACACATTATCCAGTTTGCCAGCCAGTTACTCCTTAATGCTATTTACTTAACTAAGAAGTACCAAATACTAATGTCATAGTCTGGAGAAATACTAATGTCATAGTCTGGAGAAATTTGTATTGACAGTCAAGCACTTTTGATTTGTATGGAAGTGAATACTAACTTGTTGCCTGTAACATTTAATAGAAACTTCCAGTAAGCTGGTCTAAGGTTGTGTGGTTCTACAACTGCCTGTAATCAAAATTATATGTCATTTGTTTAAGAAATGCTACATCAAAAAAATAAATCAAGAAATGATGTTCTAAGTGTGTGAGTGATTGTTGTTTCTAAATGAGCAATGTTTCTATATCTATATCATGGCTAGAAGAAGTTACATTGATAAGATACTGACATCCTCTTTATACCAGACCAACACGATTAGTTTGATTTTTATTGTGGTAGCTCAATGAACCAATAGTTTGCTGGCAGAGATGTAGCTACACTTAAATACATTATCCCAAATCTGAGCCAACAGTCTTCACTCTTTCTCCTTAATGCTGTGTGCTTACAGGAGAAACAACAAATACCAATTTTATAGTCTTTGGTTTGACCAGACCGGGGTTCGAACCCACCATGTACCGAATATGTGGCGAGCCCCCTATTCACTACATCACCGATGCGGTTCAACGTTATATGTCAGTCAGCTGTTTATTGTATCACATATGAAACATAGTAAATTAGAAGACAAGAAATGATGAACTACCAACTGGAATCAAAATTATATGTCAGTCAGCTGTTTTCTACTTTCTTACCTGTATTGTATTGTAAATTAATTATGTATTATATATGTCAGTCAGCTGTTTTCTACTTTCTTACCTGTATTGTATTGTAAATTAATTATGTATTATATATGTCTACAGCTAGTTTTAAAATTGCTATCTAAAAGTTGATGTTCAGAAACTAATACATAATTTAGTGCATAACTAAAGGAAATGACATGAAATCTGTATACTGACTTGTCAGTACAGGAATACCTATATAACTTGATTTGGTTTGACCATATATAAATATATGCTAACGTTAATTTGTTTTACGAGAATAGATTTCTCAGAGTAATCTCACATTGAAGGCTAAGCCTGAGATGTTAAAGGCAATAGGAAGTCCATCATACATATCAATGATAGTATGCTAATCAAGTATTTGGTGAGATGACATCAGTGACGTTATTATTGCGTCACCATAAAAATCAGTGATATTATGTTCATATCACGAGAGTTGCTTAATAATAGATCATGATCTACATTATCGTGTGTAAAGATCAAAAGAAAAATATACAAATCATTGATAATACTTACTACATGAAAGACTAGGGCAGTTGATATAGAATATATAATAATATCAGCACATTTGATATATGGCACGATTCCCTTTGATATACCTTTGAAATATAAAATCTGCAAAACAACAAATACCTGATTATTTGGACACTTTGTAAATCACGAGTTTATCTATGTTTACATCAATATTCATGTGTAACTTCTTCAAAAATTGTCTGATCAATCTGTTGTTTTGATATAAGTGAGTGTGATTGTTGTTTAATGCCAACTTAGAAATTTTTCAGCTATATCATGGTGAGAACAAGTTAATTTTCAAGGAGATGATGATGAGGTCCACTTTGTACTAGACCAACATGCTTAGTTGGATTATCATAGTGCTAGCTAATTGAAATAATAGTCCGTGGATAGACATGTCACCCCATTCAGACCCATTATCCTGATTCTGACCCATGTAATATGTGAATCTTCATATGGTAATGAGTAACCATGCACAGTTTTGAGGAATTCCCATTTAAAATGTAGGAGGAGTTACAGGAACAAACTTTTTGAGGACAAAAAGGGAAATAACTCATTCAAAAATGGTCTGATCAAACTGCTATAAGTAATAACGTCAATTTTGCCCATACATAAACACCGGAAATGCCACAGCGATATCTGCCATCGAGGCAAAACTCTGATAACACGATATCAAGCCTCTTGTGAGCCCCATGACATCATTTCCGCTCAACTGTCAATTACTGTTTGGAAAATGTCGACGTTCAGCGAGGAAATATTTGTTGGCATTTCAGAAACAGAACCCTCAACCGATATCGATCACTCATATCCATAAGTTTGGTGTCTGTGTGGGAAGTTAATTTTGTTCTTTTTAATTCAATGTTGAAATATGTGAAAAATAGATTAATGCATGCCTTTTTCCATATCAGGAATGTTATCATCCCTCGACCGATATCGACCCTCAGGCTAAAGCCCTCTGGCCGATATCGGTCTCTCGGGATGATAACAGTCTTGATACGGAAAAGGGCATGCATTAATCTATAAGTATCTCAGCATCACAACAAGAGAAACGTTTAACACCATTTGATATCATTGACAAGTTGCATAAGATATCACAATTTGTTTACTGCTTGAGTTGTTGTCTTATAACAAGATATATATTAATATAGAAATCTAGTGGAATAATATTGTTTAAAGTGGCCTTAAACACCTTAATCCTCAAATACAACAAGCTTGACAACAAAGACTAATAAATAACACATTCTTGACATGTTTTGGACAACTTTCCAATTGTGATCTATCAAGGTCAACTTTATGAATTTCGTAATAAAATAATAAGTTACTTGATTACCTCTGCTAGTTTAAAAGCTGCATATAAAGCTATTGTTTGACTCTTATACCATAACATTGACCATCCTGCTAAAAACCCTGCTATCATTCCATGCAAGTCATCATCTTTATTTCTTAGCCATCGTAATAAACAATTGACAGTCTGAAATACAAAAAAAAACTAATATATCTCCATGGCAACTTATCCAAAATATCACTTTAAAACAAGCAAGAAATTCATCTAGGTTAAAATTATCTCTATGGCAATTTACCCTAAATATTGCTATAAAACAATTAAGAAAGGCATCAAGGTTAAAATTATCTCCATGGCAACTTACCCTAAATATTGCTATAAAACAACCAAGAAAGGCATCAAGGTCAAAATTATCTCCATGGTAACTTACCCTAAATATTGCTATAAAACAACCAAGAAAGTCATCAAGGGAAAAATTATCTCCATGGCAACTTACCCTAAATATTGCTATAAAACAACCAAGAAAGGCACCAAGGGCAAAATTATCTCCATGGCAACTTACCCTAAATATTGCTATAAAACAACCAAGAAAGTCATCAAGGTTAAAATTATCTCCATGGCAACTTACCCTAAATATTGTTATAAAACAACCAAGAAAGGCATCAAGGTCAAAATTATCTCCATGGCAACTTACCCTAAATATTGTTATAAAACAACCAAGAAAGTCATCAAGGTCAAAATTATCTCCATGGCAACTTACCCTAAAAATTGCTATAAAACAACCCAGAAAGGCACCAAGGTTAAAATTATCTCTATGTTTCAATGCTGACAGCAATATACTGGGTTTCCTGAAGACTTTAGTTATTGATCCTAAGACTTTGACAACACTCTGTATACCATAACCTATAGAAAAGTTCCTTAGTAAACCCTGAAATAGATATAATGATGTAACATTGTAAATAACTCAGAATATTATTCAACCATGTTAACTTGATTGTTTATTACTTATCTAAGTTAATGATGAATCAGGCTCAAAACCTTCTCAGTTGTGTAATGGTTACCATAAGTAAGGTTATCGCGGGTTTGATCACCGGTCAGGTAAAACGAAAGACAAAAAAAAAGGCATTTACTGTTTTTCCGATAAGCATACTTCATTAAGGAGTAAGAGAAAATACTGGTTGACTCAAAGTGAAGATAATGAGTGAGAGTGGAACGACATGTTTATACATTGACTGTAGTTTCAGTGAGCTAGCACTATAAAATTCCAGCTAAGTATCTTGAGCTATTACAATGCGGATATCATCAATCTTCCTGAAAAATAACTTGCTATCAGCCAATCAGAACCAAGTAAAGTGATGGCAAAAGTTCACATGATACTAATTTGTATGAAACGTCAATCATGTAAAATTCAAATCAACCAATCAAACATCTTTATAAATGAATACCGATAATTAAATTGCATTTCTAAATAAAATCAATGTAAAAGTACCGTAGACAAATAATAACTCAAATTACCTTAAATATAAGTTACCCTAGATATACATCTTAATTTGGTGGTGGTAGAATTATGGTGTTTAATGCCACTCAAAACAGCTATATCGTGGCAGTCAGTTTTATTGGTGGATGAAACCGCAGTAGTCGGAGAAAACCACTGACCTACCGCAAAGTCACTCGCAAACCTTATCACATAATATTTCATCGAGAACACATAGCCATGAATAGAAATTTGAACTCACAACTTTAGTGGTGATAGGTACTGATTGCACAGGTAGTTATAAATCCAACTACCATATGACCACGGCCATGACGGCCCCTACACTAGATAGATAGTACTTTGAATTACCTTAAGTATATAATATATACAGCTACTTTTATGCTGACATAGGTTATGTTTGGGTTGATCTTTCAGCCATTTAACAACATTATGGATGGACTTGTATTTTTTAATCTGATGTTCGATACCTTTACGTCTCTGTGAAACTGATTCATGGATTTCTGGATCCTCAGACAATATTGTAACTGGCAGTTCTTCTTTCCCTAATAACTTGCTGAAATACAAGTAATAATAATTTCTTTAATTTCCCCCTCCCTTTTAAACTACTTTTTATTCAATGTTGTTGCTTGTACCCATAAGATTCTAGATATCCAGAATTTAAAATAGGGATCCCTAATTTAGTGCTTGCCAATAGTTTCACCAGTTACAAATAATACCACACTGTATCTAAAATCTATAAGAAACATTAATTTGACCTGCTGAGAAGATTGTTATCACAAAGGGAAGTTTGAGATCATATTACTTGCTAAACACTATCACATTTTCACAATTGTCCAAAGCCAGTACACATATTTCCATATGATCATCATTGTATTTTGAAGTATAAAGTGAGTTACTACAGTGGTTGGTTTGGCTGTGATTATTGATTATTACCAAGAAGTTGAAACATAATCATGGATTAAAACAAAATAAAAATAAATTCAAACAAGAATTCTGAGAGTATTGCACATAGCAATACATTGTCCCCTATCGGCCGCAAAAATCAGAGGACCTAAAATATTAGAAGTATCACCTTGCAGTGACTAGATTTTAAATTAAGTCAATATCTCGAAGGATGTAAAAAAAATCCAGACAACTTAAAATAGAGAACAAAAAATACAAGTTCAAGGGTCATAACTCAGCCAAAAATCATTCCACCAGAACGAAATTCAAACTTAAACTGTAACTCATCTAAATATAGCCACATACCAAATATCAAGTCAATATCTCATAGGAGGTAAAAAAAAAAAGTCAGGACAACTAAACATTTGAACAAAAAAGGGTCATAACTCAGCCAAAAATCATTCGACCAGAACGAAATTCAAACTTAAACTGTAACTCATCTAGATATAGCCACATACCAAATATCAAGTCAATATATCAAAGGACGTAAAAAAAAAGTTCAGAAAACTTAAAATTTTAATGTGACGGACGGATGGACACACGGATGGAACGTAAAACTATAGTCCCCTTCGGCTTTGCCGGTAGGGGACTAAAAACAAAGTGAAGTAAGTGCTTCAACCAGGCTCAACCAAATGTTTTGAACGTTAAATTGTTGTGTTTATGTTTGTTTTAAAGGCATACAGGCTGCCACAATTGAATTTTTTTTTATATTAAAAGTTGCCAATATTAGATGCTTTATACTAATAAAATGTTCTGAATAAAAAGCCAGGTTTAAAAAATCTGTTATAATGTCGTAATTAGTGAAAAGAATTTGAATGCTTAGCATCGTCTGTTGGTGGAATGGCCATTAACACATGATTAATTATGAATTGGCTGCAGTTCCGAAGTAGTGTATGATAACTGCTATAATTAACTGAGGATTGATGATGAGGTAAGCATGTTGCATGTAAATTCATTACAATTAATATAATTTAAGAAATATATCTATAAAATTGGATCCCGGGGTAATCAGTATTATATAATGGTATTTAGTAAGAATGACAATTAAAATCGGAAATACATGATGAAATCAATAAAAACGTCAACAAACAATTTCGCACATGGGAAAACGCTTTCCCGAATGAGTTCACTGTCAGGTTGTATGACTATTGGGTGGGTCAATATTGAATTCTTTCCTGGATGGAAGAAAATCAAACAGCGACATATTTCCTTCGTTCTAAGCTATGATATTATATTATGAAAAATTTCAACTGCAATATATCTTTATGTTTTTTTAAATCAAAGTTTAGGTCTTCTATTGGGAAACATTTTTTTTTTATTAAAATAACGGCCTGTATGCCTTTAATAAGTTGTCAAACCTGACTATTTTGATATGTATGTTTCCAGTGTATCATACCAACAAGTTTGTGAAATATCTTAGAGTTATGTCCCTTTGACCACTTACCTGAATGTTGAAAGTACTGCTTTAGGAAGACTATTTTTTCTGAAATGAAAAAAAATGGGTTTAATGGTATTTAATGAATTATAAGATCAGTCTTTACAATCCAGCTTTACACTGTAGTACCATTATAAATCTTCCTATGGATCATTAATATTCAAATAAAATATTTCATTGTAGAATGGAAGAACTAAGTTATAACATTTATATACTGGTAATAATGAAAACAGCAACATCACAATTTATAAGAACTCCAGTCCTTAATGCTAACTGGGGCCATTGTGCTTGTGATTGTATAGTAGTTGAATTTACAACTACCTATGCAATCAGTGCCTATCACCATTTAAGTTGTGAGTGGGAACCCTGTTCATGGAGAGGTGTACTTGATACAACATTATGTGATCAAGTTTGTATGTCACGTGAGACAGGTTGGTATTGGTGGTTTTCTCCAGGTACACAGGTTTCCTCCACCAATAAAACTGACTGTCATGACATAACTGACTGCCATGATAAAACTGACTGTCATGACATAACTGACTGCCATGATAAAACTGACTGTCATGACATAACTGAAATATTGTTGAAAGTGACATTAAACACCATAACCCTAACCTGTACCCTTAATGTTAACTAAACCTGTGTCAAACCTGTCGTTACAAATATGAATTTAAATTTCATATCATTCCAGTAATACTTCTACCCATATTAAATACTGACAGACTTCAACAACTTGAAGATTATATGAGAGGTCGTTGGCATATATGACAACTATGTACATTTTGATCAGTAACATAATGGATACAATACTGGAATTTAAAGTCTATGAAAGTATGACATGCTAAAAATCTACTTTGAAATTTGAACACCAATTATAAACGATCAGAAAGAGTACATGTTCTCCACAGGTATAAAAAGAGTACATGTTCTCCACAGGTATAAAAAGAGTACATGTTCTCCACAGGTAATAAAAAGAGTACATGTTCTCCACAGGTATAAAAAGAGTACATGTTCTCCACAGGTAATGAAAAGAGTACATGTTCTCCACAGGTAATGAAAAGAGTACATGTTCTCCACAGGTATAAAAAGAATACATGTTCTCCACAGGTATAAAAAGAGTACATGTTCTCCACAGGTATAAAAAGAGTACAAGTTCTACACAGGTATAAAAAGAGTACATGTTCTCCACAGGTATAAAAAGAGTACATGTTCTCCACAGGTATAAAAAGAGTACATGTTCTCCAC
>MJUT01022097.1:167132-190965 GCA_002080005.1 Gigantidas platifrons
GTAATATATGTTAAACTACACATTGCCATGTAGCTGCAGTTGAAATTTGAGCTCATTTTAACTTATACTTAAGCAGCAATAGACAATTGAAATTTCATCCCCCCTTTTTTCTATTTTTAGCTTGGCGGCCATCTTGGTTTGAAGTCGGGAACACCGGACACAATTTTGGAAGGGGGCCATCCAAGGACCATTCCACCAAAGTTTGGTTGCAATTGGCCCAGTAGTTTCTGAGGAGAAGATTAAAATGTGAAATGTTGACGGACGGACGACGGACGAAAAGTGATGGCAATAGCTCACATGACCCTTTGGGTCAGGTGAGCTAAAAATGCAGGTATCAAATTTAGTGAGCACAAATGTTTCTTCTGGTCAATGTTTTGTGATACTAGGAAGCAATAAACATCAATATTACAATATGCTTCATCTCTCATAAATATACAGATAAGTTCAACCCAATTGTCTAGTTTTTATTACACCATGTTGTGGGAAAATAAAACATCTTTTGGGGTCATAATATTTTTTTTTTATTATTTATTGTTTGTGCCCAGCCAATAAGTCAGCATATTCTGAAAACAATGAGGCGTCAAATTTTATTTATACTGAAAACTCATAAAATATAATGTTAGGATGAAAATCAATAAAAATTAAATTAAGAAATTCTGGCAATTTTCTATCTTAATTAAAATGTATAGCATAAGTTATATAAAGCACTGAGGCAGTTTATAAAAATATTTGACCATTTCGAAATAAATAGATATAAACATTTTAATCATTGAAGTCCATAAATTGATTCCATCTGAAATAATTTTCTAAGTAATATTTTTTTCAGTACCAGTATGTAATGTAATTTATACTGTGTGTTTAAAATGAACCATCATATCTTATACCAGGTATAAACATTGTAAAAATGTGATAAAGTTTGTCAGTGACATGCGACAGGTCAGTGGTTTTCTCCGGGTCCTTCGGTTTCCTCCACCAATAAAACTGACCGCCACGATATATACCCATTACATATATAGTGTGGTGGTCCAAGACTATGTATCAGGTCGAGCCTGTTGTGTGAATCAGTACCACTACGAGTCGCAATAGTGACGAGTTGTGATTCGGTTAGTACACGCAACAGGCAAGACCTGATATAAAATCTTGTACAAACACACTATGTATGTAATAAGTTTATCTGACATTTGAATAAATACTAATTTTAAACAAATAGCAAGGGTTGAATTAAGAATTGTACAATACTCTCAGGGAGACTACATTTTGTGCATGACGTCACATCATTTTTTTCATTCATTCACCAATGTCAGGTTACTGTGTTTTGTCTCACATTCCACTGATATGACGTCATGTCAAAGTAGTTCGGCAGAGAACGTCACATGCTATGTCGCGCCATTCTTTTATCACCATAGAGTGGTGATACAACATCTTGTATCAGACAGGCGACTTTCGTTAATTTCAAAGGAAAACGTACATAATGTTAGATAAAACCACAATATTGTTGAAAGTGGCGTTAAACACCATCAAACAAACAAACAAACGATAAACATTGTAAAAGAGGAGGGGAGACAAGAAATGCTATATCATATCTAAACTGTAGAATAAAAGGTCCCATGGAACCACAAATTTAGATCTGTGAACAATCAAAATTTAAGTGACCAAAAACAGTTATTGGGATAAAGAAGGTCTGTAATATCTTACATGATAATGACATCTTATAGATGACCTCTCCTGTGGTAACATACCTATTTTTTCAGCCATTTCCACATAAAATCTATTTCTATCTTTATGACCTCCCTCCCCCCTGTTTTCTTGTCTGCATTGACATACAAGCCAGTTCCTTTATTTGTGTCTACCTTAAGTTTGATGACTGCCACCCCCTTTTTCTGGTTTAATGACATACCATGTTTTTATATCTATTTCTACATTTATGACCACCCTCCCCCTCTTTTCTTGTCTACATTAACATACATATATTTTTTATGTGTTTCCACCTTGCTGAACCCCCCTTCTCATCTGTTGTTATACCTATTTGTTACCTGTATATACCTGTCATGTTCAACAATAATAGATCTGATTAATGTCAAAGAATATCATTATCGTTATTAACAAAAATAAACTTTAGAGTATTATAATTAATCATTGATAATTTTAAAACATGTAGATTTAGTTTAAAACTGACATTTATTGTTAACAAATTACTGTCTCGTTATAAAAACATGCTTTTTATTGCTTTTTACATAATTTTACAGACTACAAAACTTTAACTATTTGAAAAAAAGAAGACAAAATGAGGCACCCCATTTATTCTATATGCCCTTTGTTAATTTTGAAAACAAAATTATGTGCTGACTCATTGATGGAAATCAAAAGATACTGAACAAGAAATCTCCTCCACAAATTAAATCTATCCAAAATATGGTGTATAACGACAGATTCAACAATGTTTCAGTTATAATAGGGTTAGGGTGATGGTGTATAATCACAGATTCAACAATGTTTCAGTTATATCGTTACTGTCAGTTTTATTGGTGGAGGAAACCAGAGTACCCAGAGAAAACCACTGACCTGTCGCAAGTCACTGACAAACTTTATCACATAATGTTGTATCAAGGACACCTCACCTAAACAGATTCGAACTCACAACGTTAGTGGAGATAGGTACTGATTACATAAGTAGTTGTAAATCTAACTACTATACAATCACGACCACGATGGCCTCCATCCAAAATAGGAGATACGTATTTTCAATATATGTGCAACCACTGTGCTCAGTTTGAATAATGTTGAATGAAAATTGCTGAAGCAACAGATTACATAAATGACCTTTTCAGTGCTTAGGACAGATGGACAGATGGAGAAAGCAACTGACACCTACACTCACTGCTGGCAACACAGGTAAATAACAGAAAACACCATTTATGGCACATTGGGCCTCTTGTTTGAAATGAGTATGGCGAGAATCATAAAAATTAATATGAGCTTGTAATATTCAGTGTTAAAATAATGTCAGAAAGAACAGTCTAATAGAACTTAAGTTATTATGAAAAAAGAATTGTATCTATACAGAGCAAATGGCAACAACACATCCATACTGTACCATAAGATACCAAAAAATAAAGTCTCCCTCCTTTTCTGGTTATGAAAATTAAGATGGCTGGTTCATATGGTGTTTAACGTCACTTTCAACAATATTTCAGCTATACTGTGGCAGTCAGTTTTATTAGTGGAGGAAACAGGAGTACCCAGAGAAAACCACAGACTTGTCGCAAGTCACTGACAAACTTTATCACATAATGTTGTATTGAATAAACCTCGCCATGAACGGGGTTTGAATTCACAACTTTAGTGGTGATTGGCACTGATTACACAGGTAGTTGTAAATCCAACTACCATATGATCACGACCACGACGGCCTCTAATAATTATGACTCCTCATTCCATGATTGTCATGGCATAGGTTGACCTGTACATCCTATAAAATCTAGGGGATGACAAAGAAATCTGTCATAACAATTATTATTACATTGTATAGATAGTGCTTCACAACAACCAGGATAAAACTTTTTTATCACCAAAGAATTTTCTTTAATTTTTCCTGATATTTTGTTTACATAATATTTCCACCTCCTGTCAAAATAAACACAAACATATTTAAAATCTTATTAATTTACACAAAATATCGCCTACTCTTAGTAACAATACTTATGAAAGGATATGAGAATTCTTTGGTCTGGGCTTACATTGTATAATTGTAACACTCGACTTATAAATTACAGTTTACTTAGCGTCAGGTGAAATTAAAAATCTGTAGATCATATTGTTTTCACCTTAGTACCAAGGTGTAGTCAGTAATTAATTTTTTACCTGAGATTTGTGACAAGTTAAATATCTACAAGATTTATTGCACAACATCTGGTATTTATTTAGTCAGGATTAATGAGGGTTATTCCCCTTAGTATGTAAAAATCTGTAAAAAGTTATTTCAAATGAAAAATGAAAAGTAATGACATTTTTTTGACTTTTTCATTTTTGAAAATATTCATATTTAATAATTTATATATCACAAATCATAAAAAAAATGTCACTGAGCAAAAATAAAATCTAGAGGCCCACATGAGTCTGTTTCTCTAACATGGTAAAGATCACAACCATGGATTCTGTTTAAAAAGGACTTATATATAATGGCTGTAAGGTTTAGTTCTAAGTTAGTCTATTGGATTCAAAGAGTACTTTTAAATGATTTTCTATCGAAATCAGCCTAATTTGCATAAAAATCAAGAAAACAATACACAGAACCCTACTTTTTAAATTTTAGTAAGTTCCATCTCAAATCATATAATTTCTGGTTATTTAAATAATATTCTATTTTTATATAGTAATTAGTATACATCTTGAATAGAGGGTTGGGTCAATACAGTTTAGATATGGGACCACCCAATGACCATTCTAGTCAGGTTTGATTTAATTTGACCTATTGTTAGGATTTATAAATGATATTTTTGTGAAAATCAGCCTTAAATTTGCATATTCAATTATACCATAAATTACACAGAAACACAGATAATATGTTATAGAAATGTTTATTATATACCTACAGTTAAAGTTTCAGCCACTTCCATCTAAAAACCAAAGGCCCCATGGAGCCTGAAATCACTCATCTTGTATTAAGTTTGACTTATAAATTTTATAGTCAAAGTCTAAACATTTTACCAGTTAAAATTGAAAATTCAGTTTAGTTTAAACATATTTTTATTTGCTAAATACAACAAATAGGGATCGGACATAGGTTTTACCAACTTATGAAGTCTTTTCCCAAGAAAATTAAGTTGATTCCAGCTTAAAATTAAACATGTTTTGTCATTTAAAGAAACTTTATTCTTCTTAAGTACAGTCATCTTCAGCCTGGATGTAGAAAGGGGCTGTCACACACAATTTTTGAAAGTGAACCAACTCAAGATCATCTCGGCCCTGAATTTGGATTTACTTCGGTTTGTGGAGCCTGTGAACAAGGGTCTTCTAAGTGACTTTATGTAAATTTGCACAGAAAACACACAAGCTATGTTGAACTATTCATAGGAATGTGGCTGGAGTTTAAATTTCAGCTCATTTGACTTAATCTCTAGCAGTAAAAGTAGATTTTGTCAGAGAAATGATCGCTGTTGTTTTAGTTGGTTATATATTGTTAACCATTATTGTTTTACTTTTTGTTTTTTATAAAAAAATTATGTTTCAGATATCTAAATTAAGCCTCCCTTTAATAACATGGTTATACTATATTTAAATTAATCAAATCAAATATCATATACCTCAACTAATAACCTAGAGAGACAAAAATCCTATTTCCCTTTCAAGAATGAATTTCTCGTCAAATACATTTCAAGATAATATTAAGATCTCTCCTCCAGTTTTCTTATCCCACTTTCCTTTCAGATCTTTTTCCCTAGATAAAGACAAGTAATTTGTCACCACCAAAATGACGACTCAAAATGACGGATTGATCCTTTAATCAACGAAATATCTAACTACAAATATATTCCAACCCTCCCAAGGAAATTAGACCGATATTTACCACATAAAAAATCAATCTATTTTCATTATTAATCGGGGTTTAAAGTCTTGTGACTTGTTCTAGAATTATGTAGTATTGTTCCGTGTTTATTAGTCGGTGGCATCACGCTGAACAATAAATGTGACACTAATCTAGACAATGTGTCACAGACGATATAAAGCACACTCGTTCTATTTATCATGTGAAAAAGAAATCCTCGTCTAATATTGATAAGTCTCCATTAGTAATAAGTTCAAACTAATTTAACAACATAGATCTTTTGACAATATTGAAAAAAAAACCAAATCAGTCTTCGCACTAACCCACTAGTACAAGTAAAACTGGATTCAGACAAGTGAAAATTATGAAAGAATATGCTTGAATAAATTTTTTTTTCCTTCTAAAATTGGCTTTTGGGCAAGTAGGTGAAAAACATTAAGGTAAAGACTAATGGAGGTTTGTTCACTGATATAGGTGGCTTAAATTTGTTTACAACACATGATGCATGCAACCAAGATGGTAAATGTCTAAAAATTGTACTACTTTTCAAGGGAAACTTTAAAACTATTTATCGTCACTGACACCCAATTATTCAGCTATATAGTGACAACTAGACTGCATGGAGAACAGGCCAGATATATATATTAAACTGACAGTTGAAACCCCCAGCCAATGTGACGTATCTGGGCCTGAACAGTCAACATGTGACATCTCACAATAGACAATGATAAACAATGTCACATTTGAAATGAAACATAACAAATTTGAGGGTTAGGGATATGGTGCTTAACGCCACTTTCAACAATATTTCAGTTATATTGAGGTGGCCAGTTTTATTGGTGGAGGAAACCAGAGTACCCAGAGAAAACCATAGACCGGCCACAAGTCACTGACAAACTTTATCACAAAATATTGTATCAAAACTAGAGGCTCAGGTGAGCCTGTATCGCTCACCAGACATAACTAAGTCCTCTTAAGAATGTCTGCATGCCGAATACATCTAAGTTACTATTCAAAGTCTGCTCATGGCAGCCATCTTGGATGGAGGTCGTGGTCACCGGACACAATTTTAAAAGTATACTACCCAAGGACCATCCATGCCATGTTTGCTTTAAATTGGCTGACTGGTTTCAGAGGAGAAGACTTTTAAACAATTTTCCCATAGGGTCCTATGTTAAAACTATGTCCGCTGACGGTGGCCATCTTGGATGGAGGTCGGGCTCACAGGACATCATTTTGAAAGTTGACCACCTAAGGACCATTCATGCCATGTTTGCTTTAAATTGACTTGCTGGTTTCAGAGGAGAAGACTTTTAAACATTTTTTCCATAGGGTCCTATGTTAAAACTAAGTCGAGTCATGGCGGCCATCTTGAATTTCTGATCAGCAAACGATTCACAAATTTAGTACAGGACCACCCAATGATCATTCCTGTAAAGTCACAATTCAATTGGCTTAGTGGCTTCTAACAAGAAGATTTTTAAAATTTCGACCAATCAGAACACATTATGGGCCCTGGCAGCCATCTTGGATTTCCAATCAGCACCAAAAACAAAAATCTTGTATATGACCATCTAATGAAAATTTTTGCCAAGTTTGTTTCAAATCTGTTTCGTGGTTTCAGAAAAAAAGATGAAAATGTGAAATTCCCATAGGGTCCAATGTAAAACTAAGTCGAGTCATGGCGGCCATCTTGAATTTCCAATCAGCAAACAATTCACAAGTTTAGTACAGGTTCACCCAATGATCATTCCTGTAAAGTCACAATTCAATTGGCTTAGTGGTTTCTAACAAGAAGATTTTTAAAATTTCAACCAATCAGAACACATTATGGGCCCTGGCAGCCATGTTGAATTTCAAATCAGCACCAAAAACACAAATCTGGTAGAGGACCACCCAATGAACATTTCTGGCAAGTTTGGTTCAAATCTGTTCAGTGGTTTCAGAGAAGAAGATTTAAATGTGAAAAGCTAACGGACGACAGACGCCGGACGCTTACCCATGACAAAAGCTCACATGGTCTTTGGCCAGGTGAGCTAAAAATTTGAGCCCTCAGTCATGCTAAAATTTGTTTATGTCAATTTCACATATAATTCAAATGAAGAATTATGAGGGGGAAAAAGTTTAAACAGTGAGGGTGAAACAATTCCACTAATATCAACAAAACGAACAACTACCTCTGACCTCAAATCATTGAACACATAAAAGACCACGGCATATACTGATGGAAATTCAAATCCAGTTTTGGACAGGAACAATAATGTAGTGTTAGCCATATACTCTATGGTACATCGTTGTTTATACAATAAAGTCTATCATCTTACATACAAACAATTCACCCTGAAACATGATCTTCATTCATTAGCATCTGATATCCATTTTTTCAAATTTAATTCTCAATTTTCTGTGTTTTGAAATTTCAATGTCTTTTTTCTGTAGAAGATTAAATTTCATCTAGTAAATTATCCTGGAAAATGTTCTAGATATTCTCTAAAAAATGTATCAAAATTATGGTATGAAAACAACCGATACCATAGGCCTCCTCCAGTTCCAATCAAATAATCATAATAAATAATTAATTAAGATAATAGTGGTTTACCATGAGAAAAGTTTTTATTTTGTGTATTTCTTAAAACGCTCACTCAAATTTTATGAATATCTTTTTTATGTTACTACTATATAAAATTATCTTGCTATATACTTCATCCATTCCATGAAAAAACCTACAGTTGAACACCATAAAATATCACATCTGATGCCCCCACAAATTACTTCCGATGCTCCCCCACAAATTACATCCGATGCTCCCCCACAAATTACAACTGATGCTCCCTCACAAATTACATTAGATGCTCCCCCATAAATTTCATCCAATGCTCTCCCATAAATTCCAACTGATGCTTCCCCCACAAGTTACATCCAATGCTCTCCCATAAATTACAACTGATGCTCTCCCATAAATTACAACTGATGCTTCCCCCACAAGTTACATCCAATGCTACCAGTAAAAATGACCATAGCATAATTTGATGGTATATGTTTCTGACAGAGTGTGCAGTGAAGCTTAAGGTACATGTGTATGTCCGTATATCAGTTTATTTCAAATACTTTTAATACAGGATTATACTCCAATTTTAAAGTTCATTAAATATTCTAAATAATATTTTCTCTTTAATTTATCAAATTTTCTGCTTATCATTCATTTGCTATTGTAGAAATTTTAATTTCTAAAACGTAAAAACAGGCACTCAGATTACATTCTGAACAAAAACATACCCACATCTATCTGTGACTGTAATTTAAGACCAGATATTTAATAGACTGGATGAGAAGTACAATGTAACAATTAACTTATTGTTAAAATCAGTTCAAAAACGTAATAGTTTCTCAAGAATTCCATTCTTTTACAAAAACCTAATTTAAACCTAATCTGTAGATTATTATTTTAATAAAAGAAAATCGGGCAGAGTCACTTGAAAGGAGTCAGTTGAATTGTATTGGTGTGGTACACTCTCACCACCTTTGACATTTAACATTCAGCTGGTATTTCTAATCAATGTGACAAATAGTTAATATGGCAGGTACTTGATGGTCATTGGTTTTCACATCGGAGTCTATATTGCTCAAAATTATACTTGTTATAGTTAAATGTTTATTGTTTAGGTTAGGGTTAGGGTTAGGGTTAGGGTGTTAGGGTTAGGGTTAGGGTGTTAGGGTGTTAGGGTTAGGGTTAGGGTGTTTTAACACCACTGTCAGCAATATCTATGTTATATTGTGGCAGTCAGTTTTATTGGTGGAGGAAAACAGAGTACCCAGAGAAAACCACCGACCTGCCGCGTCACTGACAAACTTTATCACCTCGCTATAAGTGGGATTCGAATTTACATTAGTGGTGATAGGCACTGTTGTAAATCCACCTACTACATCTACAGTATCATACTATCACATCCACGATGGCTGTCTACAGTATCATACTATCACATCCACGATGGCTGTCTACAGTATCATACTATCACATCCACGATGGCCGTCTACAGTATCATACTATCACTTCGACAATGGCCGTCTACAGTATCATACTATCACTTCGACAATGGCCATCTACAGTATCATACTATCACATCCACGATGGCCGTCTACAGTATCATACTATCACATCGACGATGGCCGTCTACAGTATCATACTATCACATCCACGATGGCCGTCTACAGTATCATACTATCACATTCACGATGGCCGTCTACAGTAGCATACTATCACATGGACAATGGCCGTCTACAGTATCATACTATCACATTCACGATGGCCGTCTACAGTATCATACTATCACATCGACAATGGCCGTCTACAGTATCATACTATCACATCCACGATGGCCGTCTACAGTATCATACTATCACATCCACGATGGCCATCTACAGTATCATACTATCACATCCACGATGGCCACGTTAAAGTTTGTATTAAATTTATAGGTAGTTAAAATTAATAAATATGTATAAAAAATTGTGCTTTGAATTGAGACTGTTGCATTCTTATGAAAAAGAAAGTTTAAACAGTGACAATCAACAACACTGCTAATATCAATAAAACGACCATTCATTTCTCACCTAAGATCACTAAATATAAAAAAAGACCACCACAAATTTGATGTTTCTGAGACAAGAATTGTCAACATTTACTATGTTTTTCACCCAAAGATTAAATGAGGGATTTTTGTGGAAGACTGAAAAAGTCCCATACTTTATAGGTACCAATATGTTACAAATGAATTTGGACCTGTAGAGGAGAAGAGAAGGTTTTAAAAGATTATGTCAGTCAGAAAAAAAATTGCATATGGTGGGAATTTTGCTGTGCAAGGTCGTGACAAAATGAGGAATCATTGTAGAGGATCTCACATATATTATTTGTACTAGGCTAAAAGTCATTTGAACGTGGATTTTCTGAGATGAATTTTAAAATATCAACCAATCAGAAACAAGAAGGGCCAATGGTGGCCATGTTATTTGTCGGATCAAGATTAAATGATAATACATTGTAGATGACCTCATAAACATCATCAAGTTTCAAATCATTTGGAGTTGTACAGCCAGTAAGAACCAAGAAATGCCAATGGTGACCTTGTTTTTTGCCATATCAAAACGAAATTAGTAATTTATGTAGAAGATCTCGTAACAATCATTGCTGCATAGCTTCATTCCAATTGTCATTGGAGTTTAGAGGAGCTGATCAAAATGTGAAATATCAAGATAGGTGCTATTAGATTTAGCAGTACTCCAGGAAACATTAATCACAATGAATGACAGACAGACTGAAGCCAGGTAATTGATGGACAACCTTAATAATCAACACTTGAATTATATTTTACTTCAGTACAGAAAAATTGAGGATTGTCAGTGCTTTTATAAAGATGACAAATGATGACTGGTAGTTATCTTAAAGACCATCATATCCTGTATAAAATAACCTGTCCGATGTCTCAAGAGCCCCTTATGTCATAAATACTAATGGACCAAGATATCTGAAGGACCTCTATCTGTAGAAAAGGACTAATATCATATGTTTTAATTGTCCAAATAGTGTTCAAGTTTCCTGAATTACCAAAACCAGTGATATCTAAAATTTCCTATGAACCCTTTTTTGGGGGGGTTAAATTTGCCTTATTAAAATATATTATAGCTAAATAAACTACTTGACTTTTAGACCATGTAAATATATGTCAATTGTTGAAGTGTCTTTATATGCCAACACGTAACCACTTGATGTCTGACCATAGACTAAGTTTGAATTCTGCACCTGTTTTCTCCTTTAGAGCTATCTCTCAATATTATTTTAAGTGACTGACAAGTGGCGTAGCGTGCAGCAGAATATCCCTGTCCTATATCATACCAGAATACCAAAGGATCACTAGATTGTTAGGTTTTTATCTGAAACAGCTTATAGACTTTCCTACCATATCAAACTTCAAAGTGAATTTAATGCAGGTTTTTATTAAAATGTCAAAACAAGATAAAACCACACTTGTCATTCCTCACAATATCAAGAATTCAAAATTGTCCCCAAAAAAATATATTGATTCGTTGTAAATCAAGACTTACAAAAGATGAGACTTTTTCAGTGTTTTTATATTTAGAAATTGATACAGGTTTCTAATAGAGGATTTAATGACTATATAAAGTATATAATATGGTACAACATGATACAACAGCTTTATTGGTATATTTTTTCCATGTTTACATTTTGGTTTTATTGGCACCTGTGCTGAAAGTGCTAAATATAAACACATTCAAACAACTACAGAATAAATGAAGAAGATTTTAGTAATTTTATATGTAACATAAGTACAAATCACTGGTAACAATAATTGAATATATCGTTAGGATTACGGTTTTGGTGTTTAACACCACTTTCAACAATATTTCAGTCTTATTGGTGGAGGAAACTGGAGTACCTGGAGAAAACCACAGACCTGCTGCAAGTCACTGACTGAGCGGAGTTCACACTCACAACGTTAGTGGTGATAGGAACTGATTGCATAGGTAGTCATAAATCCAACTACCATACAAAGGCCCCTCAATAATTGAATATAAGAAGTCATACCAAATTCACAGGGAATTAAATTTCTAATACATTTCTCCTTTTGCAACGTCAACTGTCTGCAATAACGAGAAATGTGACTGTGATGTCCTTTTATTGTAAAATAATTTATGCTTAACAACTAGTATGTGGAGGTTATCTCCCTTGTAACTACATGTATATCATATCTCCTTAAAATCAATCTTGAACCTTTCAACAAAAAATCGTAGACTGAATATCTATCTCATATTAAGTTTGCAATATCATATATACTGTAGAAAGTAAAACAAGTATGTGGGTAACAACATGGAAATGAAGTCTTCCATTATCAGACAGCACTGGTCGTATAAAACAACTTAGGAATTACACTTTATAGATTTGTTTACAAATTGTCTCAACATTTTCACAAACTAACAGATTTTTGTGTTTACAATGTGAATCCTGTATCAACACATACACACTTGAGTTTATATACAAGAGGTATTTAGTGAGATATTAATTACAGAACCCTGTACTATACTATACTGCTGACATTTACTTCTGTTGTGGAGAATGTGAACATGTTGAAGAGACCAGCACCAGACTTAAAAAGTTGTAAGACACGGCCCTCACTATTATAAACTTTTTTCCTAAAAAAAAACACAAAAAAGTGGGGAGATGGGATCAAGACAAAAACAACTGAGAAGAAATAGGTAATAAAAAGTCATAAATTGAAGAAAGACAGACAGAACAATGGTCAAAAGAAAAAGGACAAAAGACAAACATTAATGCTTGACAAAACACAACACAGAAAACCAAGGGTAGAACAACACAAACCCCACTAAAATCTAGGGAGACTCAACTGCCCCAGAACTTCTTTCTCCACTAGTGATAAACTTTCTCATATAGTTACTCTGATAAAGTCAGAGAAAATGAGAAAAATATTTTGACCATGTTAATCTTAATTGTACTACAAAGAACGTACAAATTTCATAGAGTAAATATAATGTGGTTACAATAATCCAATATCACTAACTGTGTTTCTTTAAATATTTCAATTTAGGAAAATGAAATCACAAAGAATTAACAAGAATTATACAAGCCAATGCTAAAAGACTCGTGTAAGCATATATATTGTTGAAACTAGCCAACACTTTAAAGCAAATCTGGCACTACATTTCAGTGTTATGTGTAGCTTTCAAAAATTTCATTCAAATGCTATCACAAAGATTATAGCATTAAAATGTGGAAATATTTCAATGTGTATGTATAATGGAAAAGAGGCTGAAATTAATCAAGCAGAACATTGAACTCACATGTTTTCCCTGGTGATGTAGTTTGAACACATTCATCTTTGGCAGTTTTGGGTATGGACAGTCTCATAATTTGTGACTGTACTTTATTACTGCAGTACTTCAGTCAAACTGTAGTTTAGACAATGTTATAGCACTTCAATCAAAAAACAGTCTGGACAATATGGCAGTACTTCAGTCATTATGTAGTGTAGTAATCTGTCTCTTTATTGTCCATAAAATAACATATATAAAAGATTTATCTAAATGATTCTGGTTTATCTGTTTATAAAGCATGATAGAAGTCATCAGTAATTACCTCGTATTACAAGTATAGAGGTAAGTAAACAAGGTAAAATAGTTTCTTAGAACTTACCTGTACAGGTAGAGGTAGATTGCTGAAGCAACACTAAACAGGATTACCTATAAAATATAACAAGAAAATATTATAAACCTTTATAAAGAATAAGAAAGAATTGTAACATTAATGCATTCTTTTCCTTTGATCTTTTTATGGTTTATATACCAGAATGTAAGCAACAGCTAAGATCTATGAAATAATACATGCAGATACAAGATATTGTACACTTTAAATCTGTACTGTAGTTTTATTACTCTCAGAGAGTTGTGCAATAATCAACCACCTAGATGTGATATTGCATGACTTTATGATACAAATCATTATACCACGGTTTTCTGAGTTAAACGGTTAAACAAAAGCGTTTAACTCGGAGATGAAATTGTATGTTCATAAAAGAAAGAGGAACCCTTGCCTATACAGTGCCTGGATACCTTCATTTTCCAGTTGTTGGGATCAAGTTTTACACATTTCAAATCATAAATATTTGACTTAAAAGATAGGATGTCTGCTGATCAGAGGAAAATTGAAGATATAGTAATATTTGGACCTGTTGAACTTAAAATTAAAATTATAGAATCAACCCCCCGAAAAAAAAATGACTGATGAAGTAGCATTATAACAGTATCATCTAGTACAGTAAGGCCCCCTTTTTTATCCTTTATAAAATCCTATGATTACGTGAAGCAGCTGATCACGATGGTTCAGTTTCCGCGTAATCAACCATAATTTAACATTGTCCTTCATTGAAATGATCAAATCAGAAAGTGAACAAACCCTCATTTTTGACTACATCGGTCCAATTAGATCAGATATAAAACCCCTTATTTTCAATTCTGAGCAGTGAATTAGAGATAAAATAAACTCAGCATGAAGAATATGAGAAAATTAGAAGATAATAATGATGTCTTTTTATACATCAATCTTTTGACAGGTAAAGTAAGTTAGATAATGAATCTGATGCTGTGACAGGCTCGTCATCTCAGACTGTCAACAAATGATAGGATTCTCCGTCCTGATTATAACCGTGGATACCATTATTAATTTATAATTACGTTTGACTCGTCTTTCATGCTGGATTTTCCGATGTCTTACAGACATTTTAAGTAATTTTTCTTTTTAACTTCATGATGAGTGGTCTATATACGGTTAAACTAATCATTTTCTTTCTCAGTTTACCATCCTCGGGGGAATTTTTTTTGTAATAATAATATCGTCATCTAGGAAGATCAACTTCAAAAGAATAAGCTAGACATCTTTGATAATGTTGAATTATTTTTTTTCTCAGGTGCATCCTTAAAGATAGAAATATAGTTAAAGATGCTTAAAGATCTCGTGTACTAATATTCCTGTTTATCAATCATTCAATTTTTTCAATATCTAATTCAGTCTTCACACTAACCCATTTTCCCGCAACCTGGGACAAGTGAAATTATGAAGGAATTTGTTTGAATAAATATAATTTTTTTTCTAAATTTGGCTTTTGGGCAAGTAGGTGAAAAATATTCAGACAAAGACAGGTAATATTGGAATCTTTTTATACATTCAAAAATCACAAGGTCCACTTAAAACATTCAAATGAAATAAGAAATGTAATACGAAAATTTGCACACACACAAACCCCCCCCCCCCCAAAAAAAAACAGTATTACTGTGAGCATAGCTCACTAAGATATACCCCTTGCTCCCCACATCTGTCCAACCTATTTCCATAACTAAAACATTACTGATTGTTTCAACCAAAGGGATCCTCCTCTTTTCACCGGTAAGCTGCTGATAAAATTTCAAAACATTCTGAGAAACACTATTCAAGTTATCATACGACATAGGGTAAAAATCCTATTTTCCATCATATCAAGTCTAACAACTCTGGAATGGCAACAGTGAAAATCGTCAAAAATGAAAGGGATCCTCCTCTCTTCACCAGTAAACAGCTGATAAAATTTTAAAAGATTCTAAGAAACACAACTCAAGTTATCGTATGACATAGGATTTGTCTACAGACGGACGGACAGGCGAACATGGTGAAACCAGTATTCCCTCCCTACAACTTCGTTGCGGGGGGTATAATAATAAATTGATATTTCAGCTAATTTCACCAAAATATAAATTATGATCAACCATAAACGAATCCGCTCATGGCGAGGTGTACTCGATACAACAATGTGTGATCAAGTTTGTAAGTGACTTGCAGCAAGTCAGTGATTTTCTCTAGGTACTCCAGTTTCCTCTACCAATAAAAGAGTTTAATTCAAAGGTTATTACAAGAACAAAGCAAGTTTGACTTTGATTGGCTTATTAAATAATACATTTCCACTGACCATCTGTATCTGAATTCAAATGACGAGGGGACATAACTTGTCTACACACTGTCACACTTGATTGCTTTTATAATAGTAGTTCTGGGTATGGAGTACAAGATTCAGGGGACATAACCAGTCAGTCGATATTCCTGTCACACTTGACTGCATAAAACAGTAGCTCCTTATATGTACCATTGCTGGAAAAGGATGCCAACGGATATAAATAACTCATGTGACCTTTGGTCTGGTGTGCAATATGGAAAAGTTAAACAAAATTAATATCATAAATACTTTAAGTATCTCCCTTACAAGTCATTACTATAAACCATTTTATAAATCCAAATGACATCTTTTTATTCTTATTCATAGAGATTTTTGTGACTGCTGGCATAAAATGACATATTGACAAGCTCTGACATTTATACCTGATATGATAACAATGTAAGACCACACAGTAAGCTCTGAGGGTTTGTTAATTTCTGCTAATTAATGTCAACAGTAAAAGGTAGTCAGATTATTTTCATGTTTATATCAGAGCAGAAGTCTGGGAGTTCATCATTTAAAATTGTAGTTCTCTGTAAATATACATTTCATTTCAGCTGATATCGATAGAAAAATAAATGGCAGATGAAAACCAACTGGTGTTTAATTGTTAATTGTGATATTTATTTTATTTGATTAAATCTTAGTGCCTGCTTATTAAAGTTTTATTAAATATTTATAAAGAAAGAGTTTAAATATTTACTTTTATTATGTATAATGTTTTAATAAAGGTTTAACAAGGGTAGTTTATTTACAGTTAATTAGTGGATAAAATTATTTTAACACACTTTTTTTTTAAATAAACAATTAGTTAACCGAGTCCACAAAATTATGTTCAAGGAAAAACCTTTTTCACATGAATTGAAGCAAAAAACAAATGCCCCCAATTATATTTAATGAAATATTTCAGGTCAAAAAGGGCAATAACTCCTACAAAAAATGTCCAATCAAGTTGCCATAACAACATACAAATCTTGATCTGGTTGTAAGCAAGCAATCAAACTTTGGGAAATTTCCATTTATCACTTGCAAAACTTTGTTGCAGACCGAGGACGGACAGGACGAAAATGAATTTTGCAGTTGTATCAAAATAATGAGAAAAATTGGTGACCTAGTAGGCTCCCTTTACCATGTTAGGATGCGTCTCATATTACCTTGTTCAAGGGAGGTAAGTCAATGCTTCATGTACTGATATTTTAAATGATGAACACAGAGATTGTTCCACTGTAACTTATAAATCACCAGGATTATATCATATAAAAAAGATGTATAACACATTCCTACAGAGTTATGTTGGCTTCTACTGTGAGCCAGACACTTATAACAAATGTACTCTAAAATAATATGTGACACACTGCACATTCCTTCTACCAGCTTGACACGTACAAATGTGTTCCAATATAAAGTGTGACATGCTGCACAATAAATTACACAAGTAATGTACATAACATGATACAAACAGGATATTATAGAATGGATGACAGTATGATCTATAAGGGAACAAACCATTTTATTAAAAGATTAATAAATTGTCATGAAAGATACAAAAAATAAATAATCTGAATCTAGTTTTCATGGAGAAATATTGGGATAATTTTGAAAAAATTACCAAATTATCATGTCCTAAGAACAATATAATCTGATTTATGCTTCGTGTAAAACAATTTCTGGCTGATAGGAAAAAAAAACATAGCCCCCCTCCCAATTTAAAAGTTGAATGGTCAGTCCTTAAAAATATTTTTAATGGTTTCACCTCAACAATATCTCATAGATCAAATAAAAGAGTTCAATTAAAATAATATATTTCCATGTACATTCCTCCATTTAAGTTAAACAAGTATTTGAAATATCAGAGGAAATCAAAGTGAAAGAGTTGTAGAGTAAAAATATCAATATACCACAGTGCACATTCAGATAAAAATGTCTTGTATTGTCTAATATACAGAGGGAATGAAAATCAGCCAAGTTCTTTAAGAAGATATTATTAACCTTTTCCCATAAGGCATCCATTAAAAGACAGTCATGGTCATGATCGAATGGTAGATGGATTTACAACCACCTATGCAATCAGTGCCTATCACCACTAATGTTGGGAGTTCACCACAATGAAATAAAATGACAATAGGAATAATGACAATTGGTTATTCTTTCTAATGACACCCAATGAATCATAATATTCATATATATATTAGGGGGAGGGGGCATGGACTAAAGTAGTACATCACAATCATCTGTCCCAAGTCTTAACAAGATTCATTTGTTTAAAACTTGTTTCTCTCAATGGAGAAAGATTTTTTTTTTTACCACTTGGTGTAAATATTATTTTATCGAGTGAGTGAGTGAGTGAGTGATTGTTGTTTAATGCCAACTCAACAATTTTTCAGTTATATCATGATGAGAACAAGTTAATTTTCAATGTGATGATGATGATATCCAATTTGTTCTGGACCAACACCCTGAGTTGGAATTTTTTATAGTGCTAAATCACTGAAAGAACAGTCTACAGATATATATGTTGTTCTACTAGGACACATTATCATGAATCTGAGCCAACCAGTCTTTGTCTACTGGAGAAAGAACAGTCTACAGATATATATGTTGTTCTACTAGGACACATTATCATGAATCTGAGCCAACCAGTCTTTGTCTACTGTCTCCTTAATGCTGCATGTTTAGTGGAAAAGCAACAAATACCACTTTTATTAACCTTTGGTTTGACCTGATCTTGGCTGAAGCCCACGCTCTACTGCACTCGAGGTGAGCACGCTAAACATTACAACCCTGATGCATTTTATTTTATTGAACAAAGAAACAATAGATATTACATATAATTAAGGAAAGACAACAATTCGGTTGTTTCGAATCATTTCCATTCCGTCAAAATTTTGTTATTTTCGTCTGCCAGATCACACGATTTCGATGGAACTGCTGGTCCTGAGCTTCCGGTGTCAATGTACACAACAAAAACTCCAATCGATATGTGCCGTTTTAACGTTCGATTCTCAAGTTAAAAATATCTTAACATTTTCTGTAAAAGACAGATATCAATTAAATTATTTTATTTGTATCAAAGACTTCAACACAGAGACAAATAATTCTTTAAAATTAAATTTGTTTTCTTTCTTTATTTGCGGCTGTCAGCATCATGAAAGGAAAACGATCTGCCTTTATGTATATATTTCTAAAATAAGACAGATAGTGGGGTACCGAACACCAGTATTTATTCAGCGGTTTCCTTGGCGTCTCCATATTACAATTACTTATAATCTACCGCATCTACGACTATGATATGCTGACGTTGTCACAGTAATAGCGTAAACACCGGAAGTCGCCTGCCTATTTGTTCAGACGTCAAGACACGAAAAAGACGGAACGTGGTCGGAATTGACATGATTCGAAACAACCGAATTAGATTATTACTGAAAAACAAATTCTTCTCCTTTTTACACTTTTAATTTAGAATTCGGTCATATTGACACAGAAATTATTTATTTATTTCATAATTTGTAGAAGTTGTTACAGTAACAAAAACAAACGTATGAATCAATTCTTAGGAAGAAGAATTCCAGATTTCCTATAAATTACAAGAATTTTTTTTCAATAATTAAAAAACATCTTCTACATGTGTTGTGAGAACTCAGCTGACAATGGACATTCTTAACTTCTTCTCACTTAATTAAACACCCTAACATTCTAAACTCCAAAAAAATTACACAATAATATAAAAATGAATGATTAAGTTTGTTACAGAAATGGTTGGTAGCCAATATTTTATATTCCATGCAATTTTCTCAATACTGAAATCCCCTGAGTAAACAATACTTCAGAAAGCAAACAAGGATTAAAATAGAGAATTTGGGGGGAAAAATTGATTAATTCTGTACACAGCTGTCAAAAATGACAAAATTGTATCTTTATAATAAAAGAGTTTGTAATTGTAGCACTAGTTTAGCTTGAAGTTAATACCAGGAATTTGTTTAAAATCAATACACAGAAAATGGCCTCCTATTCCAGGGATAAATCATTAACTCTAACAGAAAGCACATCGTCATTAAATATCCTATAACTTATAACCAATATAAAATCAAATTTATACAATATTATAGTCATTTTGCAAGAAATTTGTGGCTAATATAGGATATATAATGCCCTATCCCTCAAATGTGATGTACCTTAGATGACATAGGTACATTGTCCCTCAAGTCTGATTGATGTATCCTAGATGACATAGGTACATTGTCCCTCAAGTCTGATTGATGTATCCTAGATGCCACAAAATATAATACCATGTTCTTCAAGTCTGATGTACCTTAGATGACATAGGTACATTGTCCCTCAAGTCTGATTGATGTATCCTAGATGCCACAAAATATAATACCATGTTCTTCAAGTCTGATGTACCTTAGATGACATAAGATACAGTTTCCCTCATATCAGATGTACATTAAAAGACATATTTTAAAAATATAATACCCTGTCCTTCAAGTCTAATGTACTTCACATGACCCATAATACCCTGTCCCTCAAGTCTGATGTACTTCACATGACACATAATACCCTATCCCCTAAATCTTTACACGACACATTTTAACCTGTCCCTCAAGTCACCTCAATAGTCAGCCGTACCTTAGATAACACCCCTCAAGTCTTCTGATGTACTTCACGTGACACATAATACCCTGTCCCTTACTCAATAGTCAGCTGTACCTTAGATAACACATCATACCTGTTCCTTAAATCTTTACATGACATATTTTAACCTGTCCCTCAAGTCTTAACATGACACATTTTAACCTGCCCCTCAAGTCTTTACATGACACATTTTAACCTGCCCCTCAAGTCTGATGTACTTCATGTGACACATAATACCCTGTTCCTTAAATCTTTACATGACACATTTTAACCTGCCCCTCAAGTCACCTCAATAGTCAGCTTTATCTGATTAAGTCTCATGCATTGTGTTTGTTAATGATTTTATGTAATTAAAGTCAATGAAAGCAGCTGTGTATTACTGCTATACGTCTTTTGTTATTTTCTTGAGATATTCTTAACAAAGCAATTTTAATATAAAATATCAAGGATGAAACACTTTCAAAATTGGAATTCTCTAAGCAATCATAAAAAAAATGTTTTTCATGACTGTTTTCTAAAAATTAGAAAATTTGACACGACTTCTATTTAAATTTTGGAAATAAGAAACAGATGCATATTTCTTAAATTTCTAGTAATAATTTCTGACAATGAAATATAGTACGATTTAGTGATAGTAGACGTTGTTATGACATCCGTTAAGTAATCGGCATTTTCCATCCTTCTGGAATTACTCAAACTCTGGCAGCACAGAAACACCAAATAAAACACACATAAATATTTATCTCATAAGTTTTTTTGTATTTTAGCTAATGTAAAAGTCACCAGTGTTAATTTTGAAGAACACATCTGGTTTTTGTCCTTGTACATGGAGGCTTCCAGTGGTGGATATGGAACATTTGCTAATAAATTCTCATTATATCAGTCAGAAGGATCTAGAATTTCTGGAAAGATTGTCAACTCTTTTATATATCTATATTCCTGCATTGGACACGAGGAGGTTTTGCTACAATTTCAACAAACCTATAGCACCGTCCCTTGGTGTCCATTGCGGCAAAAGAATATTCAGTAAAGCATATATATATTTTTTTGTTTTACTATTATCTTTATAAACTAAATAATCAATGAAAATACTTATGTTCTGTTGCATTGGACACGAGGAGGTTTTGTTAGAACTTCAACAAACCTTAGCACTGTCCCTTGGTGCCCATTGCAGCAAAACAATATTCTATTAAACATTGCTTCCATTACCCAGAGTAGCAACACAGCTGCACATACCTTATTGGTCAATATTAATTGACAAGTCATTTTATTGTTCAATAAATCATTTTATTGTTTAGTCCATTTAAAGTAAAAATTTATCAAATTGTGGAGAGACCAAATGCTTCAACAAACAAATGGAAAACTTAGAACTTATATTACATTCAAATCTAACTTTGGCAGAGAAAAATATCTGTCTGTTCTAAAGTTTTGAGCAGAGGAGATGCCTTACACAGCTACATATTTCCTGTCATCAATTGAAAATTGAGACTGGTAGATTATACTAGATAGCAAGGTACTCTCCTACAAGATAGAAAATGTGAGCGTTGCTCCTTTTGGGGAAGTGGAAGACGAATATCATTTTCTATTTCACTGTAATAAACTTGAAAATGACCGAAATCTCCTACTTAAGGAGATAGCAAAAAGCTGTCCTAATTTCAAACGTTTAAATTCAAAGGACAAATTTGTTTGGTTAATGAATACAGAGGAAAAATCAGTCCTCACTACTATAGCAACATTTATTCTAAAGAACATGAAATAGCATGGCTCTCTTTTTTGCTCTGGACACAAGGAGGTCTGCATATAACAGTACCTTGAGCATCGTCCCTTGTTGTCCTTGGCTGAAATGAGACCTCTACAGTTACTATTAATGTGTTTGAATATGATTCTCTTTTTTTATTTTATATCTTTAAACAGAATAATTAATGATAACACATAATAATTTTAATTATTTTATTACATACATATTGTTTTCCTGCATTGGACAGAGGAGGTTTTGTTAGAACTTCAACAAACCTTAGCACTGTCCCTTGGTGCCCATTGCAGCAAAACAATATTCTATTAAACATTGCTTCCATTACCCAGAGTAGCAACACAGCTGCACATACCTTAATGGTCAGTATTAATTGACAATTCATTGTATTGTTCAACAAATCATTTTATTGTTTAGTCCTTGTTATGTACTGATTTTGCTGTCATATACTGTTTTATATATGCTAAACAATCATGACTGTTAATTGTAAATGCCCCCTTGGGGACCTGATTTGGAAAATAAAAAGAATTCCTATTCCTATTCATGTACTGATTTTGCTGTCATGTGCTGTTTTATATATGTTAAACAATCATGACTGTTAATTGTAAATGCCTCCTGATTTGGAAAAATAAAATTATCCTATATCTAACTTCTGCATGATACTATAGAATGTGTTTCTAGTAATTCATTGGCTGGTTGGCTCAGAAACAGAGTAACAATAAAGACTGGTTGGCTCAGAAACAGAGTAACAACAAAGACTGGTTGGCTTAGAATCAAAGTAACAAGGACTTATTGGCTCAGAAACAGAGTAACAACAAAGACTGGTTGGCTCATAAACAGAGTAACAACAAAGACTGGTTGGCTTAGAATCAAAGTAACAACAAAGACTGGTGGGCTAATAAACAGAGTAACAACAAAGACTGGTTGGCTTAGAATCAAAGTAACAACAAAGACTGGTGGGCTCAGAAACAGAGTAACAACAAAGAATGGTTGGCTCAGAAACAAAGTAACAACAAAGACTGGTTGGCTTAGAATCAAAGTAACAACAAAGACTGGTGGGCTCATAAACAGAGTAACAACAAAGACTGGTTGGCTTAGAATCAAAGTAACAACAAAGACTGGTGGGCTCAGAAACAGAGTAACAACAAAGAATGGTGGGCTCAGAAACAAAGTAACAACAAAGACTGGTTGACTCAGAAATAGAGAAACAACAAAGACTGGTTGGCTCATAAACAGAGTAACAACAAAGACTGGTTGGTTCAGAAACAGAGAAACAACAAAGACTGGTGGGCTCATAAACAGAGTAACAACAAAGACTGGTTGGTTCAGAAACAGAGTAACAACAAAGACTGGTTG
>MJUT01022101.1:3269-14798 GCA_002080005.1 Gigantidas platifrons
CATGAATATAACAGTATAATCTGAAATATAATATTAAAAACACATATAGCTTTTAGTCACACTGTAAATATGTGTCATTAGTTATGTATATATCAAATTTAGTGAGCACAAATCTTTTCTGAAATAACTTTCATCAGGTACGCTCAAAGTTGACAGGTTGGAAAACCAACCAATTTTAGAAGTTGTAGAAGCAAGTAAACCGAACATTCCAATTCTGGAAGCCAGTAAGCCAAAGGGTATAATGCTGGGAGCACGTGAACCAAACATTCTAATTCTGGGAGCACGTGAACCAAACATTCTAATTCTGGGAGCCAGTAAACCAAAGGGTATAATGCTGGGAGCAAGTAAACCGAACATTCTAATTCTGGGAGCAAGTAAACCGAACATTCTAATGCTGGGGGCAAGTAAACCGAACATTCTAATTCTTGGAGCCAGTAAACCAAAGGGCCTAATGCTAGTATCCCGTACTACACATATGGAATTAGAAGGTTTGCATTCTTCTGTTACAATCAATTATTAAAACGACAATACAATGAACCCGTGTGTTATTTAAGCTACCAATCACAGTACGTGTGCTCCGATCGTGACTATCCTGTGTATGCCCGTTGGATTTCTTGCTCCCAAAGGGTTAACTTATATGTGTTTCACATCTTTTGGCTCTGAACGTGTTTGATGGGAGTTGTTCCAAAAAATGCGTCGTGCGCACTAAATTTGAGTTATACGTTCTCATTACTATAAATAAGTCAACCCCTCCACTGGTGGACTATTAGTCCCCAGGGGAACATCCACCCACTAATTAGGATAAGACTTTGGACTTTCATTTCTTAAGGATGGCCATTTTCAATCATACATTTTTTCAGACACGACATAATTCGCTTTTCTAAACATTTAGAACACTATATAATGAACATATGTTATCTCTACTTGGTAGAATATTCCCACAGGCTATGAAACGAAATATCATGAACGTACACAGATATAGTATGCATAACCATAAAACTCAAGTAAAATCAAACATGTTTTAGAACAACATTTGCATTGCTGCCCTTCATCGCATTGTCACTTTTAACAACATTATCCGCCACGATATAGCTGAAATATCGTTGAAAGTGGAGTTAAACACCACTATCCTAATCCTTACTGTCACTTTGATGTATTCAATATTTAAATGCACACGAGTGATTTATCCTCATTGCTCAGTTACGAGGTATTTAGTTTTGATATCCTTAATACGGTAGTAGCCACATTACACTCTTGCTAGCGTTCACAAGACGTGTCAAAAAGGAACTTCTTTTTTTAATGTCGGACGCTCAATGATTTTGCTTTATTGTAACGACGTTGGATTTGTCACATAAATGTTCTTTTACCTTCAAATTTTACCATTTTATTAGCATCTATATGCATGCATGCAATAATCTAATATATGTATGTGGTAGATATGTATACAATCTATCCACTTCAACTTACTTGATTTTGTAATTGAAATTCCTGTCGTTATATTCGTTACACTTACTACAAAAGATAAAAAAAAAACAATGAGTAAAGCGAAATTATTTTGCCCATTTTAAAGCGTTTAATAAAACAAAATATCGTGTCTATAGTAATAACGGGTAACCAGAAGCAGGAAAACAGACAAAATTACAAACGTGTACAAAACACTACACAGAAAAGATCGAATAACACGAACTCCAGTAAAAACAGAGGTGAACTTATGTTGAATGAATGTGTTGGGAGTTTTAACATGGATTGGCGGATATTATTATTTTATCCCGAGCCAGAAGCGAGGGATAAAATTTACTAATATCCGCCAATCCATGTTAAAACTCAAAGCACATTCCGGCTTCCATGATTTATTTCGATTCTGATATGTCTAAGAGTACAAATACGGTAGTATACTTTGATTGGAAGACGGTAATTTATACATACGCTTGTGGAAAATGTCGCACACAATTAATACTGCACCCTCTATCGTCATTATTCGTGTCACAATGTATGCTGCCAATGGAAACGTCAGTCACATTCATCGGCGCATGTGCTAATGAGATACTACGAAGAAATAATTCTGTGTTTTTTTAACAAAAGGAAAGAGTGAGGTCATGTTAGAATGTTTAACAATCTACAAAATGTAGTAAAGAGTGCTTATGAAATAGTATATGCAATAGTATTTGATTATTCACTGGATATTCCAAATTAGATTATCAGCATCACTTCAAAGGAGATTGGACTTAGTTGAATAAACTATATCTTCTTCATAGAAAAATAATCAGTTCCATAGCAAAGATGCAGTTCGGTGTGTTTGTATGAAAATGCTAAAATATTTGAATTGCATACAAAACATACCTCAAACCAACCAAGTAGGTTTACCATTACAGAACAACTACAAATTAAATACTATTCAAGTAACATGTACACGAAACGTGTTTTTACAACTTATTTGGTATATTCATACATATACTGTAAACGTGGATATTTTCGCGGGGTGTTTTGTTCGCGATTTCGAAACAACAAACTTAGGGGCCGTCGTGGTTGTATGGTAGTTGGATTTATAACTACCCCTGCAATCAGTGTGTATCACCCCTACCGTTGCGAGTTTGAATCCAATTCAGGCGAGTTGTTTTCGATAAAACATTATGTGATAAAGTGTGTAAGTGACTTGTGGCAGGTCGGTGGTTTTCTCCGAGTACACCAGTTACCTCCATCAATTAAACTGACCACCACGATATAACCGGGATAATGTTGAAAGTGACGTTAAAGACAATAAACAAACAAATAAACATACCATCAGTAATAATTTCACATAATGCTGGATGTGTCTCCCCACAATCACGTGTACTGAGTTTATATCCACCGTCGTCAGTTATCTGCAACGTTAAACAGCTAGCGTCTTTTGGCTTAGCAATGTCTTCAATTGAAGATGAATAAAGTAAAATCATAATTGTTTTTCTTGTGGTTGATAATTACATAACAATAAACACATAATGTACTGGGAGTACTTTAAAATGCCAGGTATTACAATTATATCTTTAGGTTAACTGCCATATTATCATCTTTTTTGTCCGTCATCGCCTTTCGCTATCTGTAAGCGTTTCATATTTCAAATTTCGTCACCATAGCCATAGTTGTTCTCGCTTGATGTAATTAATTGTGTAATTTATGTATACGAATTTTGTAAAGATACCTAAGTGGGAATTAGAAGTCGTAAATCGAATGATAGCCAATATAATTACCAAAAGAAAAACGACAAACAATAATCTACAAAACATTACACTAATAGCTAAAAATAAAAATAATTTACCAGTATTCCATACTATCTTCTCTTTAATGAATCTGTTGTGCCAGACTCTATTAGAGTTTACGTCTTTTAATTTGCTACAATACATATAGAAATGTGACGTTTGCAGCTGACTGTCATCATTCTGACACTGCCGCTGGGCCTCAAACCAATTCAGATGCAAATCGTAGCATTTGGTACTCCATATTAAGACATCTGCAAAAGAGATACATTGGTTTACAATGAATTTACATCTATTATATTGACTTGATTTAGAACTAGTTATATGTTGCAGTTCTATTCATGACGAGAACATGCTTACATTATAATTTATGTAGGTGAAATTGAAAAAGAAATTGTAGAATTCTACAAGAAACACCAGTAATCGATTTATATTGTATTTCTAAAAAAAAGACATGATTATCCCAGTATTTCTTTTATATGATAAAAGGTGTTGCATTTTTATACCCTTTGGAAAGCTCTATATATACGTTGGAAAAATAAATAAGCACGTGTATTTTCTTAGAAAATAAATACTGTCGACTGGTTCATCCTCCATGTCACACTTCACGTATATCTTTTCCTCGCAAGGAATTCTGTTAACTGGTCTACGATTTAAATCATCTGGTGGCACTTCCGGTTCTAGCACATAGCAATACTGTCCCAATTCCGTATTCGTTGGATCTGTAAAATACCAGTGGAATGTTGTTTAGAATGTTATACAAGTGACAAGGGACGAATTCAAAACATAAACTCGTTATTAGGACTGAACGTATATGTGTGGAGAATGTCGCTCTTTTCGTGAAAGACAACTTGAATCATCTGCTAATGGGACCAACTGTTTATTAGGAATAATCATCGGTGCAAAGCAAACTATTCCACTCTTTCGTTATATACTTTTTTCTTCTTGTTGGAATCTAAACCTTGACCTATTTACTTACCTGATGTATTGTTTGTAAATGTATTTCCTCCATGATTATAGCTGGCATATTGTGCTCTTGACGTTAAACAACATACACTCATTCAATGTCAGCTCTCTGCTTCTAAGCTGACATATAGTGTCACTAACCATAACACAAGTTATTATTTCAAGTACCATATAATTTAAGGATCATTACAACAAAAATATGTCTACGTAAAACTCGGCTGTAATTTCGTCGCATTATATACCAGACACATTAGCACAGGTAAATTCATTTTTAATATCTTTTTAGTCTAGCACTCTGTCTAACTTTGAAACATATAGATGATTATATTGATGTTGTTTAAGCGACTTTCAAATATATTTCAGCTGTATCGTGGTGATCAGTTTTATTGGCTGAGGAAAGGGGAGAAAACCACCGACCTGTCGCAGGTCACTGACAAACTTGATCAAATAATTTGTGCACTTCGCCCTGATCGATATTCGAACTCACAACATCAGTGGTGATAGGCACTGATTGCATAGGTAGTTGTAAATCCAACTACCATACGATCACGCACGCGGCCCCTTATAAGTGTTTAGAAGACATTAACTGCAGATATATGCAGATACGAAACCACTGACAATTAATCTAAAATGCAAGAAATATATAAAAGACAGCTGAAATAAAATAGATATGTATTTAAAGAATATTTTAAATTTTTGATTGCAGTATTCACATCAAATTAAATGGTTAATTTATTCATAAAAATGCGTGGAAAAATTAGACAAATGTCTTCAATTACTTAATATCATATCTAGGGTCTAATTTAATAACGTCTGGAGAATCTATTAATGGTTTAACTTTTGGGCGACAATGTAATAAAACTTGAACAGTGGTTATATTAAATGTACCGTGTTGTCATTAGCTTCCATACATAAATTAGTAAGCTCGCTAAGCGAGCTATTTATGGTATAAGCATGGTAAAATTAAATAAATAAAGGAATAATCCTTATCATCCATACATTACACTATGCCTATGAACAAGTTTCAACACATGCGGGTGATCCATACACTATGGCTATGAAAAAGCTTCAACACATCCGGGTATTGTGCTTGTACCGCTTTCCGAGATGCATTGAGAACTTATGAAAGATACGGTGTACGAAAGGTATCGAAGAGCGAAATGCCGGTCTCGTTTATCGCGAGACCGGTATTTCGCTGTTACCTATATTGTTTGCTTGTGAAATAAACATTAAATTTAATTCAACGTTCTTCTTCTTTGACGAAACCATACAAATTATTAGTTTGAAATTAAAGAATTGTGTCTGTAAATTGAAACCGATAATTATCGAATCCTACACGGAAAGTAACGAGTCGCTAAAAATAAAACGATTGCGCAACAAGATCGTCTGCTCTGGATTATAGACTGACAATTGCCTGTCTCAATCTAATCGATATAGAGACAGAGGGGTACGAGCCAGGGAACAGAACTCGTCAGTCTACTCTGGAATATTCCTAAAGCAAACTCAAGATTCGCTTAATCGCAGCATCAGGTATTGATAAAATACACAATTGCCCAAAATGTCTCAAAGAAAAACACTTTCAAAAGTTCCGTTGACCCCCCAATTTACTACACGGTCTTTCCTACGCGGATGTGGTACGTCACATTTGATAACCCTAACCATGTCAATGTACAGTCATCTGTCAAAAGTTTAAAGTATTGGAAAACGTAAAAAAATCCTTAAAAAATTATTGTGAAGTCATTTCTTTATAGATTTTAACAAATTTTACACCAAAACATTCAGAATTATCTATATTTTGTTTGTTTATTTGCTCATTATGTTTATATGAGCGGTTTTCATTTGTATCCGATACATAATTTTTCCATGATTTTAAGGATATATTTTTAGTTGAAATACATAGACAAATCAAAGTAAAATTGTATTTGTTGTGTTTAAATTATGTACAAATAAAAATCATTCATAACAACATAAATAACCAATCAAAATATAGACAATTCCGAACGTTTTTGATGTAAAAATTGTAAAAAATTATCCAGAAATGACTTCACAATAATATTTTGAAAAACAATATGGTTTTGGTTGATTATATAGTTTTTTTTTTTACATTTCCCAATACTTTTGACAGATGACTGTATGGGATCATTCCTATATTCTACAACTACAAGTACAAATGTATACAAAGTGTTGAGGAAAACTGTACTCAGTATCATTCATATGTAAAAAAAAATACATCATTAACTAAAATTCCTGTAATTGATCACTCCAAGGGTGATCATAGTTATGCAGATGGGGTTCATTTTTGGGATAAACATCAAAATAAGCATGTTGGGGACCATTCCTATGCATGCACTGTGGAGGAAAGTGGTGCTCTTCATAATAAAAATAATAAAAAATCAATTATCCCCAATCCTCAAATTGAACAGGGTGATTAACAAGATTGTGTGATTGAGGATGGTGTTTATCATGATAACTTGTCAAAAAATTCAATGGCTTTCATTGCCCATATCCCGGGTGATTTTAATTCAGTTAATAAAACAATCAAAATACCAACAATCCCTTCAGTAGTTTTGGATACTGACAAAACTAAGATATACATGTCACCCAAACTCGTCCAATTGAACCAACTGCTGATCAAAATTGTGTTCAACAGTTGTTATTAGCTGATATAAAAAAAAATCTGACGTCCCAATTAATATATGTAGACAATTATAATCCATTTTTAAGTTAGTGTTCCAGGTGATGGAAACTGTTTTTTTTTCATTCGCTAAGTTTATTTAAGCATCATTCTCAATATTTGAACAGGTTATTCAATATAAACTGGTTAGGAACGGTTTACGCTTAATATTTGAACAGGTTATTCAATATAAACTGGTTAGGAACGGTTTACGCTTAATATTTGAACAGGTTATTCAATATAAACTGGTTAGGAACGGTTTACGCTTAATATTTGAACAGGTTATTCAATATAAACTGGTCAGGAACGGTTTACGCTTAATATTTGAACAGGTTATTCAATATAAACTGGTTAGGAACGGTTTACGCTTAATATTTGAACAGGTTATTCAATATAAACTGGTTAGGAACGGTTTACGCTTAATATTTGAACAGCTTATTCAATATAAACTGGTTAGGAACGGTTTACGCTTAATAAACCGTGATGAATTCAACATGAACCGGCGGACATGAAGTTTGACGAATTCCGTGCAAAGTTCCCAGATGTTTGCATTTCCCAAAGAGATTGGTTGAACACTTGTACATGTGTTACTTTCATTTACGTTGTTATTGGAGATTGAATGGACACTCAGTGGATGATTTGTGGATTTGTCAGAGGAAACAGGTACAAGCCCGGCAAGTGTATCACTCATTGTTTTTGATGTTATTTTGTCTTTATATATAGGAGAAAATGTTATAAAAGAGTACATGTCCAAACGCCCACACTTTTTACCAAAACGCCCCAAAAACTATAGCTAAATATTGCTCTCAATCCATTTTTTTTTATTATATAGTTGAAAATTGCCCAATCCCTTTTTTGTTAATTATAAATTAAAACGTAATATTTTCAGAGAAATATATGTAGGGAAATAATTTAATGTCTTGCTTTTTGTCAGCCTATCAGTATTTAAAGACTGAGATAGCTTAATGGAAAGTACTCATGTTCGCATGAGAGATTCAGGTTCAAATCCTGATCTTGGTTTGTTTCAATTTATATGATAGGTTGAAAAAAGTGGGATAGATGTTTTGTATGATAGATCACCTTGAAATAGTCTAACACCCCAGCAGACGACGGTAACGGTCACATTCTTTAGACAAGTATATTTTATAAAAGATATTTATTGATAATTATTCATGCTATTTTATCAAAACAATATCTTTGTTTGTTTTTTAATTAATCCAATTAAAAAAAAATATATATTGTTTTGATTAAATTTATTGACAAAAAAAACACCAGAGCATCGTTATTATAATACACAAAGTAAACAAGTACACGACACATATATGAAAAAGTAGTCCCGGCAAAAGTGGGCGAGGCTACATAGATAGCCAGGTTATACAATTTAAATAAATGTTGATAATTGTTTTTGACCAATCAGAAATCTAGTTGTATATCAAAATAAATTATTAATAAATGGATATACAACAAATAGTTTCTTCTACAGAAATATTATTTGTACACAAAATTTGGCAAATTTGGGAAGACAAAATTGTTCACTCCCATACTAATAATATGACAGTAGAGTTGTATCAGCAGCATATGATAAATAGAAATTGTTGGGCTAAGGTCACGGAAATTGAGGCAGCAGCAAATTTATTTGGTTTAAATATAAATATTTGGCTACAGCAGTCTTCACTTTGTACTTAAGTTCATTCAAATTCATTGCAAGTTCTCCTACTTGCATTGACAAACTTCTTTCACAAAATAATTTCTCACCATTAAAACGGGTCGCTCCCAATACAGACAATTCTTTTGATATACTGCAAAACCAGTTTAAAAGACAAGGACAGCAAACAAGACATCAAGTAATAAAAAAGAGAACTGTCAACGAAAATTACACCACATTTAGAAGGAAATAGACAAACCGAACAGGAAAGTGAAAAGCAATGTCAGTTTATTTATACAGCTGAGTTGTGTGAAGAAAAAGATTTTGAAAATGTTAGTGTACCACATTTAGATTTGCAGAGAATTCAATCCAAATCTTATATGATCTAGCAAATTGTCACAACTAATGATCATGATTTCCAAACAGCCAGATACAGCCTTTACCTTCTACTTTTAATCTGTATCTTAAATGTCCATACTGCAAATGAATGCAGTTTAAAATCTGCCAAAAAAATTTACTCGGCCGTTCTATCTGGTAAGCATGTTATTTTTCAGTTTGCACTTCAATTTATCTATGCTGCTCATTCTGGTATAGATTTGAGAGTTCTTTATCAATCAAAGGAAGTCTGGTCTGCTTTACACTTGAAATATATAACCTTAGCTTCAGTTTCAGAAGTTTCAGAAACTGGACCAAAATTTACAATGAAAGTGTTAGTTTAAAAATGTTTCAACAAAGTAAAAGCCACTGATGAACACTTTGTCTACTTCAGGATCAACCCATTTACCAAACGCACCATTTTCTTTGAGAATTACAGTCACAGTATATACAGACCAGAGTTGCATCTCCAAAGTTTAGAAACTTAATGGTAAGTATTTTGAAGCGTCTATATTTTAATTAGTGTTTTATTTTGTTATTTATTGTTCTTCCTTGCTTTAAATTTCACCCAACTTGGCCAAGCAGCTTAATTTTGTTCAGCTTGGTGGGATGGGGAGATGAGGATATCAGTCTTCTGCAACTGTGCCCAACCGAAGGACACAAGGACACGACAGGCAAATTCTGAGTCGGTTCAGTGAATTTATTTATCAGGGACAGAAATTAACAGGGGCCCAATTGCCCATGGCCCCTAGATTTTGGTCTGGGCTACTAAACTTTTACCTATAATTTAGTTAAACATATCGACATTTTTTATCAAACATATTGTCTGTGCTACCAGCTTGAACTTTCCAATTTCTATCCCTGTTTATGTGTCTGACCAAATGTCTGGCAAACCATCCAGGAAGCTAACCTTAGGTCCAATATTATTATTAACCCTTTCTGATCTTGCTTACGCTTGCACAGGTAGTATCTGCCTCATATCAATCTGAACTGGTGATTACAATACCACTATCAGCTTTTCAACGAAATTTCACATCTTGAAGAGTGTCTCAGACCCTATGCTATGTGCAACATATACATACTAGTATTATGTCTATGGTCACTAGTAAACCAAATTTCTATTTTCAGACAAAGTTCGTAAATAATTATATGTACATAAGCATAAAGTTTTGCACATGTTTGCTCATCCAAGATCAAGGATATTTAATTAGTGATTACATTTTGCGAGCTTTCCAGGCAGTACCTGTTTCATATTATGATTTATTGCATCTATTGTCACTTTTACAGCTATATCGTTGACTATCATACTTAACAGCGATGGAAAACCCGAACAGGTTAATTACATATCCTCCCGAGGTACAGTGTAGGTGTATAGAAACATTCACACTATTGTCGAGTGGTACAGGTCAGCCAACCAATCAATAATGTTACATTTTTGACCAGAAGTAAAAGTTGTAAACCACTAGCCCACCAAGGCGTCACATGAGGGTGGAGTGGCACATTAACACAAACTTATATGACATTCCTATTGTATTTGTTTTCTATAAACAAAACAAATTTCAATTGGTTATATTCTATTAAACGTTAGATAATACCGAAAATAAACAATCCTGAGAAACTCGTAACATAGACGAAAACAAACAAAGCAAAAACACAACTCAATATGTGTTGTACACCTACAAACAACTGGAGATAAAGACGAACCGAACGCTTTATACGTAAATTGGAAGCACATCACAACACGGAACTCAAACTAAAAAAATACATATACTTGTAATAATATTCATAATAACATGTCCATTTAATGATGTATTCTCTTGTTTTTCACATAGTAAAGAATGGTTCATGCTTTGCTGTGTTAGATAAGATGGCGTAACATTATTTGATGGTCCATATCAGATGGTGTTCGTGTTGTTTAACAGTAACACGACAGGTGCCACTAGTGGAGCCGGACCTGTTTACCTTTTATGGAATATCACCTCCTGATTTTTGTAATGTTGTATTTAAAAAAATTGAGTTTTGTTTACAGTGTTTTGTGGATCATTAACCTTTTCAACTACATCAATGTAAACTATGCCGTTCAATATATTTATAAGGTATGTGATTGATTGTCATCAATATCAATGTTCACGTGACGTTAACAACAATCAATCAATCAAATGTATATTTACCTATTTGTTCTTGTACGAAAATATAAACTGTTAAAATTATTTCATTTTCACTAGATGGTTTCTCCAGACTTCCACAGCGGTCGGCATCATCTCCTGGACAAGGTAAATTACACAAGGATGTAACGTTTCTCTTGAATGGTACTCCACCCCAGGTATTAAATAATTCATGGTGTTTCTTTGAGATACAGTAACACCTGTTAGACTGCAAAATGTAAAACAAAACATAATATTTTGAATTCACTAAATAATCAATTTCAACTTGATAAAGCTATTCGGAACTTCCAACAATTTCAAAGATATTCATTCAATCATAATTAAAGGTAGGGAATAACAAAATGCTGAACTAATATACATTCATATATAAAAACACGTTTCTGGAATAACCTTCATCAGGTACGAAAGATTAAAAAGCCAAATAGCCAACACAGGATAGCCATAATCGGCAAAAGTCACCTATGCCTGAGG
>MJUT01022101.1:99581-109665 GCA_002080005.1 Gigantidas platifrons
ACCCTGATATGTATCTTTTCTTTGCATATTTGATTAGTTAAGGTCAGTTTGACCAGTTATTTCCTTTCATTGGTTATTGTAGTCACCTGAATTTTTGGTGGGAAATTATTTTGTTCTTTGAGGCATTCTATTACTTTTGCATATCTTGGAAGGCAGATATTGCCAGCTGATATGCATATTCTTTGGAATTTTTATGACTATTTGAAACAGCTTGAACTATATTTCTATTTGGCACCACTAATATTCATTAAGGTATTTAAACTTGCTAAACTTACTAATTGTCTATAAAATAACTTTCTCGGTGAGATTGAGTTGATTGATTGATTGACTGATTTATAAAACATGAAATGCTATTAAAATGTAATAAACTCATTTTTAACATATGAAATGCAATTTAAATGTGATAAATTTATAAAACATATCAATTCCAATAAAATGTCAAAGGTTAAATGAAATAATATCTGAAACTATTAAATATGAATTTAATATTGAGCATTATACTATGTTTACCATTATAATATTAAGAAGGTGAGTTATTAACAATTCTATGTGTAATCTGTGTTTTGTGTAATTGTGCATGTTTTAAGCACAATAGTTATGAACTTAATTTTATATTCAGGTTACTATGATATAACACTGATGAACAGCTTGATACATATATTGTGATCTTGAGGTATCCTGCATTCCAAGACCTTTGCACCCCAGTGTGAGGTAAAAAAAATTTTTTTTATAGTTTTGCTTATTAATGCTAATTTTGCTCCTTTCTTGACTCCTATTTGCGTTGGTCTCCTCCAGTCCTATTAGAACATACAGTTTGCTCAATTGGCCCAAAGTATATATTCCAGTATATATGGGCCGTTATTGTGAATGAGTTTGGGTATCATACCGTTTTCAAAAATATTTTTGACAGTTCTTATTGATACATTTACCAATAATGTCTCATTTTTATTTTTATTTCTAATTTAACATTTATTTAAATGAGTAGCCCTATTGTGTATGTATATTATTGTTATTGTACGTTCATTAATTTATATGAAGGATTTCAATTTTTTTATGTATGTAATTTCATATGTGCAATTTCTGGTTCTTTTGTCCCGCACATGGACCGTCAAAAACTGTTTTTTGAAATTAAGACGCCATATCTATATCTCAATACCTTAGAGTCAACATCAGATGTGATCTGTATACAGGAACACTGGCAATATGAATTTCAAAAAGATTCACTGGCTTCAATATAACCAAATATGGATATGCATATTATATGTTCTGATACATTTGAGGAAATTTCAAATTTTAATTTACCATGAGGAAAAGGGGGCATTGCAGTAGTTTGGAAAAGGGAACTATCTCCATCAGTCCAGGAACTATCAGGTGGAAATAACAGAGTAACTGGAATAGAAATAAAAACACCAAGAAATATTTACATAATTTGCGAATACATCCCAACAAACAACTCTGGCGACTCTTATCTAGAATATACAGAATGCCTGGACATCATAAGCTCATATCTCTCTCTTCATTCTGCAACACATAGAATTATTATAGCAGGAGATTTTAACGGGACTCTATTACAGCCTAGAGCATATAATAAACATGACAAGTTATTACAAGCCTTTGCTCAAGAACTTAAATTAAAACATATTCAATCAGACAAACCGTCTTTTTATCATCATTCAGGAATATCATCATCACAGATCGACTACATTATTTATAATGCAGAAAATGACTTTATCTATGACTATAAAATACATGAAAAATGTCCCATCAATAATTCCAGTCATGTGCCTGTGACAGCAAAGATTCGTATAAAGTTTAATCCTGGATCTCAAATCTCAAAGGCTAACTCTGTCCGCCGATATAAGCTCCAATAGGACAAACTGGACATCGAAACCTTTCACACTGTAATAGCAGATGAGATTGCAAAGTACAAACTGGAGGATAAAACAACTGAAGAAAACATCAACTTCCTATGTAGTTGTCTCAAAAGAGCCACTGCAACTGCAGTTCCCTCGAAGATGATAGACTGAAGGGTCCAAAATTCAAAGTATCACCCACTGTTTTACATCTACTTAAGGTCTGCAAAGAGAAATATCAGCTTTGGAAAAATCGTGGCAAACATAATGACAACTTCAAATCAGATAAAATTATGATTCAACGAAACCTGAGAAGGCAGCTCCGTAAAGGACAACACACTGAGAGAACAAATTTATATAATGAATTAATGGACAACCCAAGCAATGAAATGTTTCACAAATTAATATGTCGAAGCGGTAATAACAGAAACAAGGAAGCGGCATGTATTATTGAAGATGGGGAACAGCACTATGATGCCATAGGTCAGACAAATAGTTTTGCCCGATTCTTTGAAGATCTTGCTATGCCAAAAGACAAAAGATATGATTCAGAATTCCTTGAACTTTGTTATATTCGTCATAATATAATACAGCAAATATGTGATCTTAAAATTGAGCATAGTACTCATATTTTGGACTTTTCCAGCACACATATTCAAGGTGCAATCCAAATGTTACACTCTGGTAAAGCAGCAGATGAATTAGGTTTGACAGCTGAACACTTCAAAAACTCTCCAAGTATAGTAGTAGAATTCTTGACGAACTGTTTCAATGCCATAATAAAAGAGAAACAAACTCCATAGCTACACCTGTTCTAAAAAACGGAAAGAATCCAATGAGCATGGATAATTATAGGGGAATTACCGTAACACCAGTCATATCAAAATTATTTGAATGTTCCATTTTGCCAGTATTAGCAGAACATTTCACTCAGTCTACACTTCAATTTGGCTTTGCGAAAGGCATGTTTCCTTATTTGCGAAGCAAGAGCAGAAGCTAAATGCCTCACAACTGAACCTCTGTTTTTGGTTACGATCGACAGCCAGAAGGCTTTTGATGTCGTGGATCACATCATAATGCTAGACAACTATTATGACAATATTCAAAATCTTAAACTTTAAACAACAATAAAGAACTGGTATACAGGTCTTGTCTCAAAGGTCAAATGGAAGGGCCATATAAGTGACAGCTTCCAAATTCACAAAGGAGTCAGACAGGGAGGAATTATTTCACCCTTCCTATATAAATTATATGTCAGCAACTTGCTATAGGACCTAAAAACACACAGCTTAGGCTTCAAAATTGGTACAACATATGTAGGCTGTCCAACCTGTGCCGACGACATAGCACTTATGAGTAGCTGTCAACAAGAACTCCAATGCATGGTAAATGTAGTCAACAATCATGCTAAACAATCTAGAGTTACCATCCATCCTACAAAAACTAAGGCAGTAGTATTAAATAAAACGAAAAATGTTGATAGGAATGATCTAAAATGGATGTTAGGTGATAACGTGATATATCCGTCAGAAGAAACTACACATCTTGGCCTGATTAGAGCTGAACTAAAAGAGAATGATTTGAATATAGAGGCCCGTCTTACTATCGCCAGAAGAACCTTGTACTCCATGATGAATACGGGTTTGCACGGAACTAATGGTCTTAATCCACAAACCTCATATAAAATATATCAATGTTATATTTTGCCACGCCTTTGTATGGCTTAGAAATCTTGTCACTAAAACAAAAACAGCTAGACATTCTGAACCGATTTCATATGAAAATATTACGAAATTTTCAAGGACTACCAAGCAAAGCCGCAACTTGTGCTGTATTTTAACTATTAGGTGCCTTGCCGATTGAAGCGGAAATTCACAGAAGGCAACTTTCATTCTTACATAACATACTTGGATGCGACAATTCAACCCTCAATGCTTAACAGATAGACAACTAGTTATGAATTTGGACAATCCTCAAAGTTTTTTGCTGTCAGGTTACAGGCACTCTGTCTTTATACGATTTACCAACTATCAATGATTTAAGAGAAAATCTGCCATCAAAAATGACTTGGAAATCAAAATTAGCAATACAACATTATTGGACAGGAATTTTACTAAAAGAACTGGATGGCAAATCTACCCTATATTTCTTGGATAAAACTACGCTGAAAATCAGAACTACTCATCCTATTTGGACAAGCCAGTCGTCAACTGTATCTAGTGCCAAAAAGGGAACCGTAAAAGCAAGGCTGTTAACTGGTATCTATTTATTTGAAACTACTAAACATAAATTTAGCGGTAGGAAAGAGTCACCAATATGTAAATGCTGTAGAACTGAAAATGAAGATGTCACACATTTCCTACTATTATGTCCTGCATTACATAGGCAGAGAAAAGAGATTTTTCCAAAAATTATAAATTTAGTAATTTCACTGATTGGTCTGACTGATTGGACATCCAATTTCAGTGACAAGGCATCTATTGTTAAATTAATTATTGACGGTACATTTGTCCTACCATTGTTCAAAAGTCGAAATAACCTTGAGAGTGTACAAAGACTATCCGTTGATATTTGCTACAAGTTACACGCACATAGAACATGGTTATTGCAAAAAAAATGAATCAAGAGAACTGTGTATTATATCGATATATGGGCAGTGTGTTTAACTTTTATGTACATATGTAAATAGGTAGAGGCAGGGGTTCGCACTTTTATACTTTTAAGTGTGCACATAGAGACTTTTTAGATTTTATTCGTATATAGAACATTTTATGAAGTGATCAGAATTATTTTTAAGTAAGATTATAACTTTTATGCACTTATACTACTAACTCATTCTACTGGATCAGGTGTTCCATGATTGGAAGGATATACGTACAAAAGAAAGAAGTTAAATAGACATTGATAAAGTCCCTCGGTGGGAAGAAAAGATTTTGTCATTCAACGAAGTCTTTAATTCTTTATCACTTTGTTTTGTGTACTTGGTGTTGTTTTACAAACCATTTTAGATGTTTATATTTTTTTTACTTGCATAGCGTCGTTATATCGTAAAGATCCAACACCCCGTAAGATTGATCGTTGACTGGTTTTTCAGACGTTGTATATATAGCATGTGGACACAAATATGTTTTTTTTCACGAAACATCCCAATACATTTCATATCAAACGAAACTTTCCTCAAAAACTCGTCTTGAAGTCATTTTTATCTATTTTTGACGATTTTATTGCGATTCAATTCATATTCATGATTCTTATTCTCACATGATTTATTGATTCAAGAGTTATTATGAACGTAATATTATTGTCTTACGTCACAAAGTGACATACTGTACCCATAAAGTAAAGTATAACTTCAACAATTCAGATAAATACATATATTTAGTATTAACCTAGTATTTCAAGTAACTTTGAGATCCAGTGGGACAGATATAGTATATGATTGTCTCCTGCTTAGATGTTTGTATAATATACTTTATTTCCTGTGACTGCATGATGAATTCTTCATCATCCTATACAATATATTAAAAATTGCTGAGTTAGATTGCTGTCAAATATTAATATTAAGTATATATGCACTATTTACACACGCTTAGACACATGTCTTATGTCTATCCCTAGATTTTCCCTATGAGACACGGTTACACTTCGACTATTGAAGTTATATTTATAAATAGCGGATGTGGCCGAGTGGTCTAGCGCGCTGGATATAAGGCTAAACGATTGGTGTTGCAGTTTATCAATGTTGTGAATTCAAATCACGCCGAGAGAAAAACAAAAATTTGTCAGCTCAATCATCTAATTCGAACACTGTTTATTTTAATTTTAAGACGTATATATATATTGCTTAGATGTGCCAAAGTTGATGAGAAACACCAAAGCGCTTCGGTCAAAATATTTCGTCGTCAGGTTCTGGATATATCAGCAGTGACGACAAAACATGAGTATTAATATCATATAGTATTATTGTATCAATAAACCAGAAGATGTCGTTATCAGTCGATTATTTTTGTTTGCTTTAACCTATGTATCAATGATTCAGATATGGATAAAATGATGGAAATAAACAATGACAAATGATAATAATGAGTTTGAAGTCATCACATAATGCTATGAAAAGTAGACTTGCTACAGTGAAAAATACAACGCTTATGTACATTGTATGAACATTCGGTCCGGTTTTGTCATATGCATGTCTACAATTTGACAAAGCCGAAATTTAAAGGAAATAAAATTGTTGACATCAAGTTGTAGGCTATAACTAGTTATCAGTTGACTTTTCCCATGATACATTATATCTACAAATGGCAATATGACAATGCCAATCATAAAACCTGATAAATTAATACATCATATACACTATATTCATCATAATCTGCAAAAATCGTTTGTATCGTCTTTAAAATATACCACTTTACAACATGCCATAAGTAGACAAAGCATTTTCAAGCACTATTATACTAATAATATTATCTGAACAAGAAGCCAGGTTTATAAATATGTTATAATGTGGTAATTAGTGAAAAAAAATCGAAAGTCTGTTGGTAAAACACACACCTAATTATGAGTCGGCTGCTTTTCCGAAGTTTACCGGACACTTATAACTGCTATAAATAACCAGGAAGCAAGTATTCAAGTAAATTCGTTAGAATTAATATAATTTAAGAAATATATCTATGGAATTGGATCCCGGGATAATCAGTTAATACTATGTAATGGTATTTAGTAAGAATGCGGAAATACGTGATGTAATCAATAAATACAAACCCAAACTCTACAAAGGGGCCCGATAAAGGGAAACTTGTTATCAAATTGTATTGCATATTATTGACAACACTTGAGTTGTCTTGATTATATTTTTGTTTAGAAAAAACAGACATGAAGTTCATTATTGTAGTCTCTAATTTAAAAGAGATATCACCTAGCGTTTTCTCCTGCAAAAAAAAAGAATATAAAAAACTACGATGCAATTATACTGTTAAGATATGATTTGGTCGAAAAAGATACCACATTATGGTTACGTGTTGAAAAATGGAATAGATCGGTATAACATCTTTTTTTTCTCATTTTTACACAAAGCTTGATGAATCCTCCTTTTTCTGTCGTTTTCGTATATAATCCGTTAATGTTTTATTCAATTCCACGAAAAGATTTGTGCCATGTGCATTCTTCGTCAACAAACAATTTCGCACATGCGCAAACGTTTTCCCGAATGGGTTCACCGTTAGGTCTTATGAATAATGCGAGGGTAAACATTGGATTCTTTACTGGATTCAAGAAAATAAAACACCGACGTATTTCATTCGTTCTAGGCTATTTAGGTATGATATTATGAAAAATTTCAACTGCAATTAGTATAAAACATCGAATATTGGCAACTTTTAATATAAAAAAATCAATTCTGACAGCATGTATGCCTTTAAGTACAGGACTCGTTGGCTAGGGTGGGGGCCATCTTCCAGCCAAGAAAAAAAAATACGATGAATGTTTGCTTATGTGGTGGAATTTTGAATTTGATGTCGTGCCGTTCTGTTTCAGAGCGATTCCAGAATAACTATAGAGTTTACTGCCTGTGTAGGCCTACCGAATCTACCTCCTTCAGGGTCCAAGTAAGGGGCCTCATTATTCCTAAATCCGGCACTGGGACTGTGGATTAGTTTTAAAAATCTACAATTTATCCTTTTGTTCTTGCGTATATGAACTTTAACCTTCTACCATTTTAAGCTTAAAAACGTTTAGTGAATATTTTGGGACTTGGATGTATCAAACCCCTGCTATGCATTTGAAAGTTTGCTTCAAAACTTCCGTCTAACCACTCAGCTACTATGGTCATACAATAAAACTATATAATCAATATATATGGTTCTTAACAGTAACCTTTATTTTTAAGACAATTCGGCAACTGGTTCAAATGAGTAACTGATCAGTATATACAAAAGTAATTAAAATATGGCATAATTCATGTTCAGAACTGACGAGTATGTGAACTTTAAAAATGTATTCTCGCAATACAAAAAAACAACTAACGAACCGACCGCAAGTCAGGCAGACAATCTGTGAAGATATTGTACACTTGAAATACATTGAACTATCTACTTATAAAAACTATAACCGAGAATCGAAAGACGAAAGGACGTATCCCGTTTTTTGTTTTGTTTTTTTGTTTTGTTTTTTTTTTTACTTTTTTTTAGTGTTTTTTGTTTTGTTCTTTGTTATCTTATATTTGTAAACATTACGGGTCTCGTTGATTATTTTTAAGACGTACAGTTCAAGTGAAATCTCCGTTACATAATTGCTCCTAGGCTATATTGAATACTAGCTATTTTGTATGATTTGTATCGCATAATAATGAGTTATTGTTGTTTGACGCCAAGTGAGTAATGTTTTAGCCATAATATGGTGAGACCAAATTGCTCTCGATGAGAATATAGTGATATCGGCTTTGTACTAGACCACCATATTTAGTTGGTTATTGTATTGTCTTTTCTTCTTCGATATATGTCTTCTAAAGCCCCATTGAATATCGCCAAACATTTCTTATCCCTTGTCTTGAATTAAATATATATATTCTCTATTCTTACTTAAGAAAAAAATTAAGATACCAGAATCCATTTGTCGTCGTTGAACAGACAACACAATAACCAAAAGAAAAAAGTACAAAAGAACAAACAACGATCTGCAATAGAAAAAAATAATATAAATAATGAGACATAAATTAGTGGGTAAGTTTAAGCTGACCTATCTGTGTTAGTCTATCAATGTTGCCTGGTGGTTAATACGCAGACATACTGCTCAGTATGTATATGTAACTTGTCAAAATATTCGTCTCTTCAGCATTACTTAAAAGTAGTTAAGGGGCCCGGGTGGCTCAATGAGTTAAGTCGCTGGATCTAACAACCCATACAAGTATATCACCAATACGACGTGTGTTCGCGGCCGGCTTTGTAAATTACAAAACAGGGTGCACTCGACTCGCAGCCGCAAGTGATCAAGTTTACCAGTTGCTTGCCCAGGATCTGTGGTTTTCTGCGGGTACTCCGGCTTCCTCCACCACTAAAACTGGTCGCCATGATATAGCTGAAATATTGTTGAAAGTGGCGTTAAAACACCAAACATCAATCAATCATTAAAAGTAGTTAGACCTTCTAAGCAAAACATTGAACATACATATCTATATATTTATATATATAACACTTTATATTAGGGCAATACACTGTAAAGGAGTCGAATTTGATAAAGCTTCTATAAAGTCATCTTATGAGACCGTAAAACTAGGTTAAACCCGCCATTTTATTTTTATTGAAGTGCCTGTATTAATATCAATAGAATTTCAACTACTCGTATATATATTTTGAATTTTTTTATTTATTTAAAAAAAAAATATGTTAATGGTTGAAATGACAGACTATAAATGAATTTGTTACGCTGATACTTGTATATAATAAATGTTAGGATATACAATTTGTTTTCTAGATGTATATTAATATATAATATATACGAACTCTGACAATTAATTTCAAAAAATTATGTCCATTATTAAAAAAGTTACCCATTAGGTTTCCATGTTAATTATATTTTCTGAAGTGTGAAAATTTGCATGGAGTGAGTACAAATAGTGTAAGAGCCCTACCATCAAAACAAAATAACAGACATGTGCTTTCAATGTATATTTCATTGTACCATGTGACATAGGACATTTAAATATTAAAAGGCTACTCATCAACTGATCATTAAGGTGATAGTCAATTGTTATTGATGTCCATTATTGGCATTACTACTTAAATGTCCTATATCACATGGTACAGTCTGTTATTTGTACTCACTCCAGCCAGATTTTTACACTTTAGAAAATATAATTAACATAGAGACCTATTAATGGATAACTTTTTTAATAATTGACCAAAAATTTTTAAATTAATTGTCAGAGTTCGTATATATAATATATGAATATACATCTAGAAAAAAGATTGTTGATTTGAAAACTGAATTTTTAAGAATTGTTTTCTGTAGGTTTCATAGAAGTCAAATGGACTATAACGAGCAACCCTACACTGAGTTTAGTTTATTTATATTATATCATTTTAGTTAAGAATAAACATATTTTCGGAGGAGTGAAACGAGGGAGAAAATAATTGAAGTGACTGTGCTAGGCCAGGAGAGTGAAATGTCATGTATTTTGGTGTTTAGAGGGGGTTGGGTTGCCCTTGTGAGTGTGATAGTGTTTGTTTTTTATT
>MJUT01022101.1:116954-128052 GCA_002080005.1 Gigantidas platifrons
TTTTTTCTTTATTTTTGCGACCTACCGACATATAGTAAGATTAGAGTAATGTTATGTTGTTACAGCAACTTCTATATCCCTGATCAGGATTAGATATTTCTAAGACCTATGTAATTGATTAAATTGACCCACGGATGATGAGTGGAGAGTATCGCAACGTGATCAGTTGTGGGTTACAGGCGAATCTAAAATGGAAATAACGAATAAGATAAATATATATATACATGTATATATATATATTAGAAATATAAGCAAAATTAGAAAAAATCGAAAATGTGGGTAATCATAATCCGCATATCGAAGAAGAACATACTACATAATGGCCAAAAGAAAAGGTACATGACAAACAACGATCTGCAATAAAAATAATATAAATAATGAGACATACATTTGCTGCTAATTTTAAACTGACCTGTCTGTGTTAGTCTATATATGTTGTCTGGTGGTTAATACATAGACATACTGGTCATTGTATATATGTGACTCGTCTCACCGCATTGTTTTAAAGTGCATAGACATTTTAAGCAATGCATTGTAAATATATATATATATATATATATATATTACAACACTTAATATTACGACGAACCACTGTAAAGGAGTCGAATTTGTTAACGCTTCAATATAGTCATCTTAAATCCGCCACTTTTTATTGAAGTGCCTCTACTACGCAGGAAAGTGAGATATCATGTATTTGTGTGTTGGTAGGAGGTGGTTTATAGTGATTTTAATTTTTTAACCCCTACACTTTCTACACTTGCTATTGAAATGCTTGTAACAAGGCAGAAAGGTGAGATATCATGAATTTGTGTGTTCGGGGGTAGTGATTTTAAGCTTTTGACCTCTCCACTTTTTACACTTTTTTTTAATTAAATTTCTTCACAGTACAATGCCTTACATAAACGTTATAGATATTCAAATTAGCAAAGACTGTAGTATTGAATTTTTTTCCGCACGGACGATGTGGCAGTTAGTATATAAAGAAAATTATAGGTGTGTTTGATTAATGTGACGTTCGTTATAAGTCTAATAGGACACTCGTGCTTTGTATGATGTAGTCCCCCACCCGTCCCAGATTAATATCAATAGAATTTCAGCTACTCGCATATATTTTGAATTTATTTATTTAGCTTAAACAAATAGTTTAGGGGTAGAAATGACAGACTATAAATGGATTTGCTATGCTGATACTTGCTTATAATAAACGCTAGGATATCTTGTAACGAACAACCCTACACTGAGTTTTGTTTATTTATATTACATTATTTTAGTTAAGAAAAAAAAATGGAGGAGTGCAACGAGGGAGACAATAACTGAAGTGACTGTGCTAGGCCAGGAGAGTGAAATGTCATGTATTTTGGTGTTTAGAGGGGGTTGGGTTGCTTCTCTCTACGACTATTCTAATTGCCCTTGTGATTGTGGTATTGTTTGTTTTTTTATTTTATTATAAATGCGTAAAATAAAATAATTCAAAATACAAAATAATTCATGTTGTTCGGTTATGTAGTACGTCTCCTCCTACAATGGTGAACCTTGCCCCTACCAATTTCATCGTGGGTAATACAACTCCACAGCCACCTATTGGGAAAATTCCACAATTACAACAGGTTATTAAACAATCAGGTCGCTACAAATTGCATTGCCTGGACATTTTAATGTAATAGGATATGATATTTTCCTCTAATCTATGACAATCCAAGCTGTCGGACCTGACATAAGGGCCAGCTAAGAATAACACTTTGTGACAAAAGAGTCGACTTTAAATTTCCCATTGTCCTCCTTCCATCTATATGTAGCAAAATTCCTGCATCACCAGCATAGAAACAGGAACGTGCTTGTGGAGCAATAACCACTTTCCCTTCCAGAGCACCTGAGTTCGAACCCGGTTTTAAGTGGGGTTCGTGTTACTCGATCTTTAGTTTTATATATGTATGTTTTGTAGATCGTTGGTTGTCCTTTTTTTTTCTTTTGACCATTGTGTTGTCTGTTCTTGTTCGATATACGAATTATGATTGCCCCTTTGGTATCTTTTGACCATTGTGTTGTCTGTTCTTCTTCGATATACGAATTATGATTGCCCCTTTGGTATCTTTTGACCATTGTGTTGTCTGTTCTTCTTCGACATACGAATTCTGACTGACCTTGTGGTATCTTCAAACTCCTCTTAAGATTCATATATGAAATAAACTACATCGGTGGTGTAATGTTAAGCTCAGTAGTCAGTGTTTCAGCACTAACATATTTTATCAGATTATTTGTTATTGAAATTTACAGTTCCTAAACACTAAGTTACTCTTCCATCGGGCATATGTGAACCTAACCGGTTTTGTCTTTCCTGTTCAGGGACCTTGCTCACAAAATGTTTTGAATTATTTCCATTTACTACTGTTCGACATTGTGCTTACCTGATAAACATTATTCCAGGTACGCGTCGTGCACACTAATTATATATCTAAGTTTTTTGTTAGTTTTTTTTCAAAGTTTATATACATATGTGTATTTGTTGCTGCTCCGCTAAGCACACACCATTTAGGAGAAAGGTCAAAGACTTGTTGGCTGGGAATCAGGATAATATGTCAGAGTGAGGCGACATGTGGGCTAGCACTATAATTTTCCAACTATTATAAGCATCTATTACAAAGCGAACCTCAGTATCATCTAATTTAAAACCAACTCGCCATGAAATAGCTGAATAATTTGTGGGTGTGGGTGTGTTTGGGGGGATTTCAATTCTATTATGTTTGTATTTTCATATGACCAATGTAACATCTGGAACGTTGGTCCCGCACATTGACAATCAAAATAAAATTTTGAACATGTAAAGTAGCCATGGTGGTTCGACATTAGACATTGAAAAAGTATCTCGGTGAGACGAACATTTTGACAATCCACAAAGTGTTTGATTCTTGATCACTTTGTTTTGTGCACTTGGTGTTGTTTTTCAAACCATTTCAGGTGTTTATGTATTATTTTACTGGTAACCATAACAATCAAACACCTTTAAGATTGATCGTTGACTGGTTTTGCAGATTATATATATACGTCTGAAAATTAAACCAAACAGTGGTAGAATTAGATCTTTGAACTGACAACATTTTACAATGAAACGAGGGAGTTAAATATTTTTAATACGTCTCACTTTGACACCTGACTATTTAGTGAGTTGTAATTATACCATCTAATCTTTACAAACTCATTCTAATTTTGATAGACACTGAAGAAGGTCATTTGTTGATCGAAAATGTTGTCAATATATATTTTGTAACACATTTATCGGTATCGTTGCACAATCTTCTAGACTTCTATAATTGGTTTAATTTTCAGACGTACATAAACATCTAGTATTAAGCTAGTATCACACGTAACTTTGAGATCCAGTGGGGGAGATAAATTGTATAGTTGTCACCTGCATAGACGTTTGATTAATATACTTTATTTCCTGTGACTGTATGATGTATTCTTCATCATCCTATACAATATGTTAAAACATGTTGAGTTAGATTGCTGTCAAATTATAATATTAAGTATATATGTGCCAAAAATACACACGCTTAGACACATGTCTTATGCCTATCTCTAGATTTTCCTTACGAGACAAGGTAACACTTCGCCTATTGAAGCTATATTTTCAAATAGCGGATGTGGCCGAGTTGTCAAAGGCGCTGGACATAAGGCTAAGCGGTTGGTGCTCACGTGTATAAATGGTGTGAGTTCAAATCCCGTCTTGGGAAGAAAAAAATGTTGTCAGTTCAAAGATCTAATTCTACCACTGTTTGGTTTAATTTTCAGACGTATATATATAATCTGTACCGTTATAGAATTAAAACAATAGTTTATTCCAGAATACTATGTAAAATATCCACCTGTTAGTAAAATGTATGTTTTATTTTATCAAATACTACAATATATTTGTACATGTACTTACGACTTTGGCCACTTTCACCCAATAAGTAGAACAAAATAATGCGGATGTAATGATTATTATATATCATATAAAATATAATATAATTTTTATAAACAATATCACTAGAGTGTAAATCAGTTACCGACTTCGATCACACCTTACAAGGTGACAATTATACTATCCTATCGTTACAATGAAACGAGGGAGTTAAATATTTTTAATGCGTCCCACTTTGTCACCTGACTATTTAGTGAATTGTAATTATACCATACAATCTTTACAAACTCAGCCTAATTTTGATAGACACTGAAGAAGGTCATGTGCTGATCGAAAATTTTGTCAATATATATTTTGTAACATCTTTATCGGTATCGTTGCACAATCTTCTAGACTTATGTAGTGGAGAATACACTCCAACTGTAGATTCTTAAAAATAATCAACGAGACCCATCAGGTTAGAGTTGATTATTTTTAAGAATCTACAAGTTGGAGTGTATTCTCTCACATAATATATTTATATCTGTAACAGTCTTTTCATTTTATATTTTTATATTTTTAATGTTCAGAAAGGTAAATAAGCCACAATTAACAAAAAATAAACAACATAATTTTATCGGCATCCGTGCTTTCGATTCTCGTTTATATTTAGATATTTCAAGGTCTTTCAAGTTAATACAATCGTTTATATTTAGATATTTCAAGGTCTTTCAATGGTTCTCAATATTCACCTGTGGTCTGTCTGATTTGTTAAGTTGTGGTCGGTTCGTTAGCTGTTCTTGTATTGCGAGAATACTCGTCAGTTCTGAACATAAATTGTGTCAGAAATCAAATATTTTGTATCGTGTCTTGTATATATTGATCAATTGCTTTTTTTAAGCAAATTGTTGATATTTTTTTTAACAAAGCTTACTATCAAGAGTTATATGTACTAATTATAGAATTGATTAATGTGGTCAACTTAGCCGAGTGGTAAGATGGAAGTTTTAAAAGTCAAAGTAGACTTTAAAAAGCTCAGCAGGCAGTGGTTCGGGACACGAAAGTCACAAAATAAGTAAAACACGTTTTTAAGCCTAAAATAATAAAAGGTTAAAGTTCATATATTCAAGAACAAAAGAATGAACTGTAGATTCTTAAAAGTAATCCACTCTTCGAACAATAGTGTATATGTATATACGTCTGAAAATTAAACCAAACGGTGTTAGAATTAGATTTTGAAGCTGTCAAATATTTGTTTTTCCTCCAAGGCATTTGAACTCACACCATTGATACACTGCAGCACAATTCGCTTAGCCTTACGTCCAGCGCCCTAGACCACTCGACTACATCCACTCTTTAATAAAAAGAGCTTCAATAGTCGTAGTGTTACCTTGTCTCGTAAGGATTTAATCTAGAGATAGACGTAAGACATATGTATAAGAGTGTGTAGATGGTATATATACACTTAATATTATAATTTAACAGCAATCTAACTCAGCAATGTTTAATATATTGTATAGGATAATGAATGAATTCATTATACAGTCACGGGAAATATATATATATATATATTGCATACTTTAAATCGACAAAACAAATATATGCTATGAATTTATACTACGCATGCGCGTTAAGGTTAACAGTCTCATTAATTAAAAAACAGCACTGTTTGGGTATTGATCAACAAAACAGGCAAACAGTATTTAAAGTGTTGTCGGATTTATTATGAAAGATCAAACACCGTGACTAGTCGTACGTTATAAAAAATGAATACAACTGATACATTACATCTTTAAAAGACATAGTCATGTTATAATGGAGAATTTGTAATATTTTATATTCCTACACTAGAAAGAATGTTTGTTGCGTTGTTTTATATGTAAGAAAGACTATTGCGCTATTTTTATTTTCTGTAGAACTTGCATCATTTTCCTTTTCCAGATGAGGAAAATTCATGATTTACTAACTTCGGTATGAAGCAGAATTTGTGGTATTTGACTTGTTCGTGCGAGGAGCAATTTGTGATACTTTCCTTCTCAATACGAGAACAGAAGTAGTGTTATTTGGTTTCTTACCAAATAAGGAAGATCATGTCTGTATCAAGCTAGAAGAAAGTCCACTGATTGTATTTGTTTATTCAAATCAAAAGGTAAATATATATTATTGTTTTACATGTACATCTACTATATCTTTATACATTATAAATTTAATATTTCATATTTTATCTATATTGCAAATGAAGGTGATGATTATCAAACATTAATTAAAAGAAACAGAGTGGGAAAAAATAAGGATGGATAATAATAAAAGAACAAATAATTGGGTAATGCTTACTATCACTAAAACATCGGAGGGTACAGCAATCAGGATTTCCTGCTCTGTAGATTACACCACCCTGTGTAATGACGATAACACTACTAACGTGTAAACTGTCTCTGTCTAGTGTGTACTTTCAAATCATACCATGTTGTTTCCAAAATCAGACTCCCAAGGGAAATATTGTTTAGCTCCGCCACATTCTTGTGATTTCATTCTTAGAGGAGTACTTATTTTGACAGTAATTCAGTGGTAAGGTGAAGGCTAGGTAGCTTTTTCAGTGCAGTAAGTCAAAGTTCCCGATGAAAACTGCAAACCTGCCGAAGAACACGGACAAACTACCACTTACGCCTGAGTACCCGGCGACCCCTACAGACTTGCTGCATGTCACTGATAAACTATAACATATCTTAAAGTACCCGGCGAAAACAACAGACCTGCCACAGGACACTGATAAACTATCATATATACCAGTGTTCCTGGAGAAAACTACCGTCCTGCTAAAGGACACTGATTAACTATCATATAAACCAGTGTTCCTGGAGAAAACTACCGACCTGCCACAGGACACTGATTATCTATCATATAAACCAGTGTTCCTGGAGAAAACTACCGACCTGCCACAGGACACTGATACACTATCATATAAACCAGTGTTCCTGGAGAAAACTACCGTCCTGCCAAAGGACACTGATTAACTATCATATAAACCAGTGTTCCTGGAGAAAACTACCGTCCTGCCACAGGACACTGATTAACTATCATATAAACCAGTGGTCCTGGAGAAAACTACCGACCTGCCACAGGACACTGATTAACTATCATATAAACCAGTGTTCCTGGAGAAAACTACCGACCTGCCACAGGACACTGATTAACTATCATATAAACCAGTGTTCCTGGAGAAATCTACCGACCTGCCACAGGACACTGATTAACTATCATATAAACCAGTGTTCCTGGAGAAATCTACCGACCTACCACAGGACACTGATTAACTATCATATAAACCAGTGTTCCTGGAGAAAACTACATACCTGACATAAGCCAGAGTTCCCACAAAAACTACCCATCTGTTGTAAGTCACTGACAAATTATCATATAAACCAGTGAACCCTGAAAAAGCTACCTACCTACCACAGGTCACTGACAAACACTCAATTTTGTTGTATTTCGACTTGTTTTAAGAAGAGTTTGAAGGTATCAAAGGTGTTATCAGAATAAGTATATCTAAGAAGAACAGACAACACAATGGACAAAAGAAAAAGTACAAAAGGACAAACAACGATCTACAAAACATGAACATAAAACTAAAGATTGAGTAACACGAACCCCACTAAAATTGTCTCATTTTTTATTTCATAGTCACTGGTAACTTAATATACTTTATGACTAAGTCCTTTAAAGATTTCAAATATCTTATAACAAAACTCTCAAAGGTATAAAGATTTAATATATGTTCGCACAAAAGCCTTAAATGTGCAGATATTTCGTCTTAATGGGGTAGCGTGATTTCGAACATTCATCTAATAGACCAAAGTTTTATTTTAAATATTATTGATGGTAAATGTAAAGGGTACACAAAAGAATACATAATGTTATAGTCTGCCTTTATACTGGCATCGAGTTTTAAAGAGATAATGACACTAATTAAAAGATAATTGATGTACATTGTATACTAAAGACCAAAGACATCATGTAATTGGAGTGGGCACTTTAACTTTGAGTAGAGGGTGTATCTTTGTTGACAAATTGTATTGTAAAATATTTTCTTAAATACAAAATAACAAATAACCTGACACTGCAGTTTTCAAACACAATTTTTTGTAAAATATGAAGAAAAAAATTATTTGTTTGCATTTGTATCGTGTGAGGAAAAATAACATATCTGTCTAGAAAAAAACCACAGCAATCCCCTCTCCCTCTTGCCGAAAGTTAAATAATCGGTTCCCAGTTCGAGATCACGTTGTATTGTTGGATATACTTGCAAAGTCGAATTTGTAATGACAATTTAAAGTGAAAATTTTCCTTGAATAGATTACACCACCCTGTGTAATGACGATAACACTAATAAATCGTAAACTGTTTCTGTCCATTGTGTATATTCAAATAACACCGTGACGATTCAAAAATCAGATTCCCATTGTTTTACCCCACCACGTTCTTGTGATTCATTCTGAGAGGAGTACTTATTTATTGCTAAACTTCGCCACTTTTGACAATAATTTAGTGATAGGGTCAAGGCTAATTAATTTTATCAGTGCAGTAAGCCAGAGTTCCCGCTGAAAACTGCAGACCTGCAAAAGGACACTGAAAAACTATCTCATACACCAGAGTACCCGCCGACCGTTACATGGTTGCTGCATGTCACTGATAAACTATCACCTAACACAGAGTAACCGGCGAAAACTACAGATATGTCACAAGTCACTGACAAACTATCATATTAACTAGTGTTCCTGGAGAAAACTACAGACCTGCTGTAAGTAAATTATACACTATCACATAAGCCATAGTTCCCGAAGAAAACTACCTATCTGCTGTAAGTCACTAACAAAACTCTCACATATAAATCGAGAATCCTAGTCTCGGGTGAAGATCAAACTCATAACATTATCAGTGACAGGCACTGAGTGTTACTAATATACAATCGCGGCAAAGACGATCCCTATTTGTTATTTTCTGTTTCTTAAAAAAACGAATAGCAAACATCACTAATTATACCAACAAATGTTGTTGTATTTCGATTTGTTTTAAGAAGAGTTTGAAGGTACCATAGCTGTAATCAGAATACGTATATCGAAGAAGAACAGGCAACACAACTGCCAAAAGAAAAAGTACAAAGGGACAAACAACGGTCTACAAATCATGCACATAAAACTAAAGATCGAGTAACACGAACCCCACTAAAATTATCTTCAATTGTATTTCATAGTCACTGGTAGCTTAACTTAAGATGATAATAGACATTTTCAATAACTAACTACGACTAGGTCTACAACGACACTGACAGGTGAATTTCACAGGTGAATATCAAAATGTATTTATAACATGCTTTTTAAAAGTCTATTTAATTACTGCTACATCATCATTTAACGAGCATATTTATCTTAATGTCAAATTATATGTCCTTTTTCTGTGCAATTTTATGTTGCCTAAATCAATATCAATCTGTCTGTCTGTGTGCATATAAGTGTATCTGTCTTTATTGTTATTATTTAAAAAAATATATATTTCCAATTTCGTTAAGTTTTGTTTTTTTCTCGAAATTTACGAAAAGGCAATTCGTTTGTTTAATATTCAACATCATTAACGGTAAAGAATTATTAAAAACTATCAATCTCGCATTGAACCCTTGTTTAATCAAATATTGTCTGACGTCGGTTTATCAGAACTGTACACGTTTCAACAATGTCTACTAATTTCTGCCTCGCGGTTGTCTCCACAAAGTTCTCAATGTCTTATATTTTTTAGATGTCTTATCATATGTTCAACTAGAATTATGTACTCTAAAAAAGGGCTGTTTTTGTTAACACTTTTTTTTCAGGGACTGTTCAATATTTATCAAATTGATGGGCCGGTGCATTTGTTTTACCTTCTTAAAAATATCTATTTGCCCAGCAATTGAATATATAGAATAAACTTAACGCCCAGTCAACTGTTGAACAAAAACACTAATTGCCCAGTTAGAACATGCAATAGAATAAACATCTTTTTAAAAATTTTTTATTTAAACCGGCATTAGCCACGAATTGGACCAAACAACATTATATGTTTTGGAAATTGATAAATAGCTTTAAAATTATGAAATAAAAGTAAATATTTCACACTAAGCAGCTTATCGTAGCACTTTTCGCCTTTTGAGAACGAAAATTACCATCATTTTATTATTGCCTTGTAAGTAAATAATTTGACCCCGCTTTCTCCGTATGCAACTGACCTTACTAGTGACAGGTAAAAACGAATAATTTGAATTTTTTGCTTATTAACTGCAAACTTGCATGGTTCATTGTCCGTAATTAACGCCGACTAAAAGCAGATTCACAGAAAATAAGAAATAAGTGCATTGTTGTACTGATTTAATTACGATTCGGCAAACTCTGTAAACAATGCTGATATTTGATAAGATGTCGTCCATTTCTTAATCGATCCCAAAACACGAGCAGTTGCACCTTTTTTTCCCGATGCGCGTACATTTCATAACATTTATAAGTTACACGTTTTATTAAGACATCAATTAAATCTGATAGTTTTCATAGGTAACAAAAATTACGATTTTGGCAGATAATGCCACTTTAAACTTTTTTACAAAGTTTGTGTGATAAAAATGTATGTGCCCAGTTCATACGGAATTTAGAAAATCTACGCATACAAGAAAAAAAGTATGTGCCCAGTATGCCAATACATCGGCCCGATAATCTGATAAATATTGAACAGTCCCTCATGTGTTATGTTTTCGGTTTATTTTTTGTGTTGTAAATAGCGTAACTGTTGGGTGTCGATTTGGATAAATCGTATCGGCCAAAAGTACGCAGTCTTCTGGGAAGTGTAGTGGTCCATTATATATTTGTACCAATTTGTTGTATCATTGTAGATTGTTTTGCATCATTTTGATTACCTATAAATCGCGCCTCGGCATAGCAAATATAACCGGCGCCAATAACTACTAGCGTATGGATTGCATGGAAATGTCTATGTCAAGAAAAAATACAGTTCTTGTAGTTCGATGATAGATTTCTGTAGATAAGGGTAATAATAAAATTACCGAACTCCGAACAAACTTACAAAGGGAAAGGCAAAACTCACAAGCATACAACAGACACAATCAGTCAACACCAAATCAATTACACCGACTGCGCCTTCAAGCTTAGTCCATGAATATTCGTTTCTTGTTGGCCATTG
>MJUT01022101.1:151745-170370 GCA_002080005.1 Gigantidas platifrons
ATATCATTTGCATTACTGTACGGTAAAACAGACTTATCTGCTGTCAAATTTTTTGCGATTTGATCTGAAAATCTGCTTTTTGAGCGGATTTTTAATGTTATGCAGTTGATTTTAGTTACAATTAAATGGTATATTAAGTGAAAATATTTAATCCTAAAATTCCACGATATTTGCCTTTCATATTACTTTAACACAACAAAACCTCGAAAGATATGAAGATTTAGTATATTTTAAGACAAAGGCCTCCATAGATATCAAGATGTAATATACTTTAAAGACGAAAGCTTCCACTGATACAAAGATTTAATATATTTTTAGACAACATTCCAAAGATGCAAATATTTAATATATATTAACACAAAAAGCATCAATGATGTAAAGATTTAATAAACTTTAAGACAAAGTATCCACATATATCAAGATTTAATATACTTTAGCACAAAAAGCATCAACGATGTAAACATTTAATATGTTTTATGACAAAATCTTCCACCGATACAATTATTTAATATACTTTAATACAAGATGCCTCCAGAGATGTAAAGATTTAATATAGTTTAAAACAAAAGCTTCAAAGATGTAAATCAAGATTTAAAATACTTTAAAACAAAAGCCGTAAAAGATCTAAATATTCTACAACAAAAATCTCAAAGGTATAGCGATTATATATACTTTAACACAAAAGCCTTAGCTATGCAACGATTTCGTCTTAGTGGGGTTGAGTGATTTCGAACGTTTATCTGATGGACAAATGCATTTTAAATATATTATTGATGGTCAATGCAGAGGGTACACAAAAGAACACGTAATACTATAGTCTAGTCAGTTTTATGCTCTTATCAAATTTTAACGTCATAATGACATTAATTAGCAAATAACTAACGTACAGTGTAAACTGAAGACTAAGGGCATCATTAAAGGACACAATCAATGTCATGGGATTGACCATTTAACTTTAAAAAAGGGGGTATATCATTTGACAAATTTAATAGAAAAAGATGTTTTGATTTGAAAAATGAAAATATGTCAAAAATTAGCTGTATTCCTTTGTATCGTGTGCAACAAAATAGCATATCTGTCTAGGAGAATAAACACAGCAACCCCCTCCACTTCCCATTTCCGAAAGTTAAATGGTTAGTCCCCAGATCTAGATCGCATGGTATTGTGGGATATACTTGTACTTATTTATTGTTAGGCCTCGGTTAGATTATGGATGCTTAAAGTTACGTTTGACAATAATTTAGTGATAAGGTTAAGGCTAGTTAGTTTTATTAACGCAGTAATGCAGAGTTCCCGAATAAAACTACCGATCTGCTGCAAGACACTGACAAACTATCACGTAAGCCAGACCAACCGCAGAAAACTACCGACATACCATAAGTAACTGATGAACTATCACGCAAGCCATAATACCCGAGAAAAAACTCCGGACATGTCGTAAGTGACTGACAAATTATAATATAAACCACAGTACGCGGAGAAAACTACCGACCTGCCGTAAGTCATTGCTAAAACTATCACATGAACCAGAGTATCCAGCGAAATTACCAAACTGTCACGGGTCACTGACAATCCATCACATAATCCATTGTTCTCAGAGAAAATTACCAACCTGTCGTACGTCACTGACAAACTATCACACAAGCTATAGTACCCAGAGAAAACTACCGAACTGTCGTAATTCACTAATAAACTCTCATATAAACAAGAGTTCCGGAGAAAACTACCGACCTGTCGTAAGTTACTAATAAACTATCGCATACACAAGAGTATCCAGAGAAAACTACCGACCTCCCACAGGTCACTGACAAATTATCACATAAAAGTATATCTAGTATAGCTAGCCTCAGTCGAAGAACAAAGTCACAACATTGTCAATGACAGACACTGATTGTCAGTACAGTGCAATCGCGGCAACGGCGATCCCTGTTTGTTATTTTCTGTTTGTTAAAAGGCGAATTAGAAACATTACAAATTGTACCAATCAATTTGTTGAATTTCGATTTGTTTTAAGAAGAGTTTGAAGATACCATAGGTGTAATCAGAATCCGTATGAATCCAAATGAAAAAAAGTACAAAAGGACAAACAACGATCTACAAAACATGCACATAAAACTAAAGATCGAGTAACATTAACCCCACTTAAATTATTTTCAATTTTATTTCATAGTCACTGGTAACTTAACTTCAGATGATGATACTACATACCATATAGAGATGGTTGGAGTTAGCATAATTAACTACTATTTGAAAACTAAAGAAGTAAAAAATAAAAATGTTAATATATTTTAACACAAAAGGGTTCCTCTAATGTAAAGATTTAAAATGTATTTAAGACAACATCTTCCACAGATACAATTATTTAATATACTTTAAGACACCAAGCCTCAAAGATATACAGATTTAATAAACCTTAAGACAAAAGTCTCCACACATATCAAGATTTAATATACTTTAGGCCTTGAAAGATTTGAAATATTTTATCACAAAAATCTCAACGGTATAACGATTAAATATATTTTAACACAAAGGCATTAAAGATGTTCGTCTTAGTGGGGTAGCGTAATTTCGAACGTTTATCTGATAGACCAATGTATTTTAAATATATTATAGATGGTTTGTGTAAATAAAGGGTTCGCAAACGAACAAGTAATGCAATAGTCTAGTCGGATTTTTTACTTGTATACAGTTTTAACAAAATAATGACATTAATTAAAAGATACAGTGTAAACTGAAGACTAAGGACATCAATAAAGGACACGACGAATGTAATGGGTAGACCATTTAACTTTATAAAAGGGGGTACATTTGTATATCGTTTTTTGACAAATTTCATAGTAAAAGATGTTTTGATTTTAAAAAATAAAAATAATAAATAACCTGACTCTACAGATATAAAAAAAAAATGGTAAAATTTAAAGAAACACAAATTCCGATTTTCCATATGCCAAATATTATCTGTTTTTCATTGTTTTGTGTGAGAGTTAAATGGTCGGTTCCTAGGTCAATGTTGCATGGCATCATGGTTATTCTTGCAATAGTAAAATTTTATTGACAATTTTAAGTGAAAATCTTCCTTGACTAGGTACAACTTATAATTAATCATTTTAAAATCCATCCTCTCGAATATAAAAATCTCCCCACCCCGCTTACCATGTCACACTAACATATGGATTTATTTATCATTAGATTATGTTCCTGTTCACTATGTCACACTAACATATGGATTTGTAAATCATTAGATTATGTTCGTGTTCACTATGTCACACTAACATATGAACATATGGATTTGTTAATCATTAGATTGTGTTCCTTGCCACTATGTCACACTAACATATGGATTTGTTAATCATTAGAGTATGATTCTGTCCACTATGTAACACTAGCATATGGATTTGTTAATCAATATATTGTGCTCCTGTTTACTATGTCACAATAACATACTGCTTTGAATGTTTCAGGAAAAAAACTGCAATGGCTGCAAAAGAGGACCTAAATAAGGTATTCTTCTTTGATTTTTTTATTTATCACTATACAATATATTCCCTCATCGAAATGGCAAAATTCATCAGTGACAAATCCAAGATTTTCAGTTATGGAATCATCCTTTTTTTCTATTTTATCTCTATAAAATGTACATCTTAGTTGAAAAACAACATACCTATGCTAATATTACCGGGTTCTTTCTTGGTGTGACACCTCCTGAATCGTATTATTACCTGATGGTACCTTCAGATAATGACAGATTGTTGGATATTTTTACAGTAAGCAATAAAGAATAAAAACTCACATAAAATATCATTATTAAGGATTTGTAGTTATATTCGATCAATAATACCCCCAGCAATGCTATTGTAAAAGCTGCTTCTAAGATCAGTTGCCATTCTCAATATACCCCAATTAGCTCATTCGCTCAACATAGCAAAAGCATTGCTGTAAAATTCGATTTGAAGTCTACAGACTATAAAATTGGTATCTGTTGCTTCTCCGCTAATCACTCAGCACTAAGGAGAAAGAACAAATACTAGTTGGCTCGAAATCAGAATAATGTTCCCTCGAGTAGAGCGACATGTCAACCTGTAGATTGTTGTGTCAGTGAGCTAGCGCTAAAAAAAATCCAACTCAACGTGTTTGTCTAGAACAAATCGGGCCTCGTCATCATTTCATTAGAAATTGGCTTGTTCTCACCATTATACAGCTGGAAAATTGCTGAATTGGTGTTAAACAGCAATCACTCACTCACTGAAGTACACATCATTAAAATTTGAAGAAAAAAAATAACATTACCGGGTATACGTGACTTGTTTTTTGCAGTGTATATTATATGAAGTGGCCACGTTGTGTATGTTGTTATCAAGTATTCTGGGGATGCTTATATAGTATCTGCTTTATGAAAATGATAGAACTTCTCTGTTTAACAGTCTTAGGAACATTAGTCACTTGCCTTTGTAATAACGATCCCATCTCTATGGATTTGATTTGATTTGATTTTTGGTGTTTAACGCCACATGAAACAATATTTCAGCTCTATCATGGCGATTAGTTTTAGTGGTGCAGGAAGTCGGAGTATCCAGGGAACCACCGACAATGGGCAAGCAACTGGTAAACTTTATCACTTGCGGCTGCGAGTCGAGTGCACACATTTTTGTACTTTACAAAGCCGAGCGCAAACCCATGCCGTATTGATGATAGGCTTGTATGAGTTGTTAGGTAATCCAACGACCTAACTCATTGAGCCATCCTCATCTTTATGGAATACATACTCTTCCGATGTAAGTGGTGAAATTATTACATCAATGGACAATGTTTGTGGGGCAATTATATCCTCCCCTATAAAAAACAAAAAAACCACAGATGTGTTCAGTGCATCCCCGGGAGGCGGATAGATGTGCTGTCTCTATGGGAATTGTTAAATATGACATGAACCCTCCTATAAACATAAATAATGTAAATAGAACATGAGGTCTCCTACAAACAAATGGAGGTAAATGATCATGTTTACACTAAGAATCATTATTTATCATAAATTAAGTAATTATTTATATATTGTTTCTTAATTTCATTTCAGAAGCTTCATGATGCTGCTGAAAAAGGAAATGTTGACACTCTTCAGGATTGTATTAACAAAGGGGCAGATGTCAACTTTCAACAAATACATGTAAGTAATATGATATACAGTACATTAAAATGAAAATATTATACCTGTAAAAGGAGAAAAATAAATATCCAGTGTATGTGAAAGAAAGTACCTGTTTAAAATTATTATTTATGGAACAAATCAAGTACACGTCAATGAGAGTTGATCATTTCAGGTACAAGTCAACTACACATCAGAGTGAGTTGATCATATAATATTCAAGTTAGGTACTCCTCAGGGGGATTTGATCAATTAAGGTACAAGTCAAACACACGTCAGTGAGAGTTGATCATTCAATGTACAAGTCAAGTATACCTCAGTGTGAGTTGATTATTTAAGAAACAAGTCAAGTACACCTCAGAGTGAGTTGATCATTTAAGATTCAATTGAAGAACACCTCAGTGAGAATTGATCATTTAAAGTACAAGTCAAGTACCACTCAGTGAGAGTTCATCAATCCAGGTACAAGTCAAGTGCACCTCAAAGTGAATTGACCCTGTAATGTTCCAGCTTAGTACCCCTCAGTGAGAATGTATCATCAATGTGCAGGTCAGTTACACCTCAGAGTGAGTTGATCATTAAAGGTACATGTCAAGAACACCTCAGTGAGTGTTCATCATTTAAGGTACAAATCAGGCACACCTCAATGAGAGTTGATCACTTAAGGTACAAGTCAAGTACACCTCCGAATGAGTTGGTCATTTAATGTACAAGTCAAGCACACCTCAGTGAGTGTTGATCATTTAAGGTACAAGTCAAGTACATCTCAGGGTGAGATATTCAAGATACAAGTCAAGTACACCTCAGTGAGAGTTGATCATTCCAGGTACAAGTCAAGAACACCTCAGTGAGAGTTGATCATCTAAGGTACAAGTCAAGTACATCTCAGTTAGAGTTGATCATGTAAGGTACAAGTCAAGTACACCTCAGTGAGAATTTATCATTTAAGGTAAAATACAAGTTCACCTCAGCTAGAGTTGATCACTTCAGGTACAAATCGAGTACACCTCAGTGAGAGCTGATCACTTAAGATACAAGTCAGGTACACCTCAGTGAGAGTTGATCATATAAGATACAAGAGAGGTACACCAGTGTTGTTTATCTAGGGAATATTTATACTAGTGTTTTTGATCCAGGAATGTGTACGCTAGTGTTTTTGATCCAGGGAATGTGTACACTAGTGTTTTTGATCCAGGGAATGTGTACACTAGTGGTTTTGATCCAGGGAATGTGTACACTAGTGTTTTTGATCCAGGGAATGTGTACACTAGTGTTTTTAATCCATGGAATGTTTACACTAGTGTCTTTGATCCAGGGAATGTGTACACTAGTGTGTTTGTTCCAGGGAATGTTTACACTAGTGTTTTAATTCCTCGCGATGAACACATGATAAACCAATATATAATGAAATACCTGACTATTCAAAACATTCGACTCAACATAAGATATAAGGAAAAGGAATGTAAAGCTTACCAAGATGACTCCCAAAATGAATATGACACATTTTCAAAATGCTTTATTTTGTCGCAGCCGTGACAACTGCCTGCCTCTCAATTTGGTATACAGATAATCCATTCCATTGTGTGTTTTAATAACAAAGATGTCTTTCTTGGCTCTAATTCTACATTTTTTCATTTTCTGCTGACTTCAAATATTGAAGAATTGTTTCATATTACTTCTCATCCATTTCAAAATCGAAATTTGTGCGTGCACATCGCGTCATTTGTATTTTGTGTTATATGACTTTTAATACTACATGATAAAACGCTGTATTGATTTAGATGCATTAAACTGGCTACCAGAAAAATCCTTTGTATTTTTACCCATTATTATGTAAACAATTTTCCAGTAAAATAAACCTTGTTCTACGTTTTCACACTATTTACATACAATAGTCCAATAATGTTTGGCCGGAATAAACACATGCCGGAATGAAAGTACGCTTACACAAGCACACCTCAGTGAGAGTTGAGCATTTGAGGTACAAGTCAAGTACACCTCATGGCGAATTGATTATTTCAGGTACACGTCAAATACATCTCAGAGTGAGTTGATCATTAAAGGTACAAGCCAAGAACACCTCAGTGAGAGTTTGATCACATAAGATACAAGAGAGGTACACCTCAGTGAGAGTTGATCATTTAAGATACAAGTTAAGTTCACCTCAGTGAGAGTTGATCATTTAAGGTACAAGTCAAGTACACCTCAGTGTGATTTGATCATTTGAGGTACAATTCAAGTACACCTCAGAGTGAGTTGACCATGCAATGTTCAAGTCAGGTACCCCTCAGTGAGATTTTATCATCAAGGTGCAGGTCAGTTAAACCTAAGAGTGAGTTTATCATTTATGGTACAAGTCAGGTGTAAGTTGATCATTTAACGTACAAATAAAGTACACCTCAGTGAGGGATGACCTCTTAAGATACAAGACAGGTACACTTTAGTGATAATTGATCATTTCAGATAAAAATCAAGCACACGTCAGTGAGAGTTGATCATTTAAGGTACAAGTCAGGTACACCTCAGTGAGAGTATATCATCAAGGTGCAGGTCAGGTATACCTCAGAGTGAGTTTATCATTTAAGGTACAAGTCAGGTACTCCTCAGTAAGAGTTGATCAATTGAGGTAGAGACGGACACTAGTCACGTGACTTCTAAGAATATTGAGTACTAATGTGGTAATAATTATTAATTATGTTTGCAGTATTTCTTACGAGGTATTTAGCTCTTTGCATTTTCTACACATGATTTGTACAAGTTCTCAAATTAAATTGAAATTCAAATTTAATACAGTAATTTCCTTATCAATAATACATTATATGTGTAAAATGCTATATAGAGCATTTCGTCAAGGGATGTAATCATATCCCACATGATATTAGAATATGATGAGTTTTGCATGTTTTTGTTTATGCATGTTCCTGCCCTGGAAGTATTGTAGACAGCTACATTTGCTAACTATGTCACCTAGAAAGGAAAGCTTTCCCTTACAAACGTTATAATTGCCTGCTTTATTTTCATTTATTCAATGTCTTGTTAAAAAAAAGTGAAAAATGTGGACATTTTTCATGAAATTGACAAAAAGGTATATGTCAGACTGTCTTTCTAAACTTTTTTTTTGCCTGGAAACATATCGTTATTGTTTAATGATATGCAGCATGGATATAATTAAAGTGATATATCTTTTTTTTTAAATATCATTGACACGATTTTTTTTCTATTCCACTTTAAAGTCAAATTTTGTTGGATTTCACCAACTCCAGTTACAGGCTATATTGCCAAAAAAGGATAGCCATTTTGAAAAAAAAATGAAAAAATTATAAAAAATTATGTCTTAGATATTCCAAAATATTCATTTATCATATTATACTCAGATAATTAAAAAAATATATATGCAATGTTTTTTGGGTACCTTAATGACACGGAGGAGTAAAAAAAATGACATGTTGTTGGACTTCAAGAGGGGGGTAACTCTTTTAGGGAATATTTTTAAAATAAACCTGGAAAGCTTTTCTCAAATTTTTATATTTTGTTAGGTACATCCCAAAGAACAATATATATGAAATTGAAAAAAATTCATCGCCTAGTTTTTTTTTCCCATAGTGTCCTTTTCTACCTTAAGTTACAAGTAATCAATGATAGTTGATCATTTAAGGTACAACTCAAGTACACCTCAATGTGAGTTGATTATTTAAGATACCACTCAAGTACACCTCAGAGTGAATTGATTATTCAAGATACAAGTCAAGTACACCTCCGAGTGAATTGATCATTTTAAGGTACAAGTCAAGTACTCATTAGAGAGAGTTGATTATTTAAGATGCAAGTCAGGTACACTTCAGTGCGATTTTATTATTTAAGGTACATGTGAGGTACAATTCAGAATGAGTTGATCATTTAAGATACAAGTCAAGTACTCCTCACTTGGAGTTGATCAACTAAGGTAAAAGTCAGGTACACATCACTGAGAGTTGGTCATTTAAGGTACAAGTCAAGTACATATCAGAGTGAGTTGATAATTTAATATACAAGTTAAGTACACCTCAGTGAGAGCTGATAATTATGTCGCCTGCGTTACGCAGAGGCGACATATATAGGGATCACTATCCGTCGTCTGGCGTCCGCATCACAAAATAAATTCTGTCACATTTTTCTCAGGAACCACACAGACCAGCTTCTTGATATTTGGTACAGAGCATCAGTATGGAGAACTGTATCGGGTAAGACAGTTTCGAATCTGCCGCATGTTCACTTCCTGTTTGACGGAACTTAGAATATTTTTTATATCGAACAATTTTTCATAAGATAATTTCTGTCACATTTTACTCAGGAACCACACATGCCAGCTTCTTAATATTTGGCACCGAGCATCAGTATGGAGAACTGTATCGTGTAACACAGTTTAGAATCTGCCGCATGTCCACTTCCTGTTTGACGTAACTTAGAATATTTTTGATATCGAAAAATTTGTCATGAAATAATTCCTGTCACATTTTTCTCAGGAACCACACAGGCCAGCTTCTTGATATTTGGCACCGAGTATCAGTATGGAGAACTGTATCGTGTAAGACAGCTTCGAACCTGCCGCATGTCCATTTCCTGTTTAACGGAACTTAGAATATGTTTGATATCGAAAAATTTGTCATAAAATAATTTCTGTCACATTTTTCTCAGGAACCACACAGGCCAGTATCTTGATATTTGGCACAGAACAGAGCATCAGTATGGAGAACTGTATCGTGTAAGACAGTTTCGAATCTGCCGCATGTCCACATCCTGTTTGACGGAACTTACATTCTTTTTTATATAGAAAAATTTGTCACACAATAATTTCTGTCACATTTTCTTAGGAACCAGCTGCAGACAGGTTAGCTTCCTGATATCTGGCACAGAGCATCAGTATGGAGAACTGTATCGTGTAAGATAGTTTTGAATCTGCCGCATATCCATTTCCTGTTTGCCGCAACTTAAAATATTTTAGATAGAATAAATTGTCACATTTTTCCTAGGAACAACACAGGCTAGCTTCCTGATATATGACACAGAGCATCAGTATGGAGAACTATATCGCATGTCCACCTCCTTTTTGATGGAACTTAGCTATAGATTATTTTTATTCGCATGATAATATCTCATCCTTGAAATAATTCATCATGTCACAATAAATTGTAATTTTCATAAACTTCATCAGTCAAGACTAACTATATTACAAAATTTTGAATAATATAATGTTTCATCATGATGTTGCTTTCAATGATGAAGTAATCTAAAGAAAATAAGTTCACAGGCGACACATGTCTTCCCTGGAAGACTTACCACTAAGTGTAAGATACAAGTCAGGTACAGATCAGTGAGAGTTCATCATTTCAGACACAAGTCAAGTGCACCTCAGATTGAGTTGATCATGTAATGTTCAAGTTAGATACCCCTCAGTGAGATTTTATCATCAAGGTGCAGGTCAGTTACACATAAGAGTGAGTTGATATGTTAAGGTACAAGTCAGGTATTCCTCAGTGGGAGTTGGTCAATTAAGGTACAAGTAAGGTACACCTCAATGTCAGTTGATCACTTAAGGTACAAGTTAAGTACACCTCAGTGTGAGTTGATTATTTAAGATACAAGACAAACTCACCTCAGAGTGAGTTAATCATTTAAGATACAAGTCAAGTACACCTCACAAGGAATTTATCAGATTCTCCATATACATTTCTCAATCATTTTGTTTAGATCTGGTGGCAATAAGATTTCATGACATCCAAAATACTATAGTCGACATGGCTTCTGATTTTTGGAAAAATTATAAATGTTAAACACTTTGGGAACCTGTATATATGTCTCTTAGTTATGGGGAAGATGATGTTTTATTGGTTTTCAGAGTCATGATCTCATATTAACAATATGAAGTTGAACTGATTTTTTTTTTAAATCAGTAGAATAAAATACAGATCTTGATTTTAAGGTCGTTGAATTTCTCATTACAGTGATCCCCCATTATAAATAGGTAAAAGTATTAATGCTTTTAGTAGATTCTATAACAATCTTGAGCATTGTATCAATTCAAAAATTTCAAAACTAACGTTAGATTCACAATTTTAATAAGGAAATGCTAATTTTATCAATATTGCTATGAACATTTTTGTTATATAACCATGATAACTGAATTGATTATAAATAAAGAAGTCAGTAAAACAGATGAAATTCTTTATGACAAATGTCATCTTAAACAGAGAAAATGAAATTTCAGACGTTTCGTATGGAGTCTTGTTTTAATTGTCTGATCAAACTCAATCAGAAAATGTTAATTTTATCATGATTTGTAACGAAAAATGATTTATAATGTAACCATGACAACATCAGTGTTAATAGAATACTTTTGTAATACAAAGTTGTGTTGTTTGTGAAGATTTGATGACAACATGTCTGTTATTTACTGACAAATGGTTTGTGTTTAAATATTGTTTTATATTTAGTGTTTTAGGGTCAGTAAATCTAAGACAATCAAATATTAAAATCGTCAAGTGATGCATCATTTTACTCTTGAAACAGAAAACTTTGCAAAAAAAAAATTATTTGATGGCAGCCATTAACAGCTTGAACAGACTGGCTTTTTACAAGGAATGGAGAAAATATCAGAATTGTCGTGTGGCGTCTTGTTTTAATTGTCTGATCAAACTGAATCAGTACATGTTGATTTTATAAGAATTTGTTGAATAAAAATGTTGTTTTTTTTAATATGACAATAAAATAGAATTGATAATGAACAGATCCTTTCAAGTTGAATGTCATAATAAACGGAGAAATCAAGATTTCAGACGTGTCGTGTGGGGTCTTTTTTTCATTGTCTGATCAAACTGAATAAGAAACTGTTAAATTTATCAAGATTTGTCACAAAAAAATATTTTGCTATGTAACCATGAAAACTGAATTGTTTATAAACTACTTTTGTAATTTAAGTTGTGTTGTTTGTTAAGAATTGATGACAAAATATGTGTTATTTACTGAGAAATAGTTTGTGTTTACATATTATTTTATATTTATTGCTTTAGGGATGGACACCTCTTCACCAGGCAGCAAGGAAGGGTCATACAGAGGTAGTTGAACTACTGTTAAAGGCAGGAGCCTCACCCCCAGTTGTGGATAAGGAGGTAATTAAACCTTCAGTAAAACTAAGACAATCAAATATTAAACCCTTCAAGTGACATGTCATTTTACTCCTGAAACAGAAAATGATGAGATTTATAACATTAGAAAAAAAAATATACTTTGATGGCAGCCATTAACAGCTTGAACATACTTATTTGTTACAAGGAATGGAGAAAATGTCAGATGTGTCGTGTTGTGTCTTCTTTTAATTGTCTGATAAAACTCAATCAGAAATTGTTAGTTTTATCAAAATTTGTAACGAAAACTGATTATATATGTAACAAGGACAATTGAATTTTTCATAAATCCTTTTGTAATAAAAAGTTGTGTTGTTTTTGAAGATTTGATGGTAAACTGTCTGTTATTTACTAATAAATTGTTTGTGTTTAAATATTGTTTTATAATTATTGTATTAGGGCATGACACCTCTTCACTATGCAGCCTGGTTTGGTCAGACAGAGGTAGTAGACCTGCTGTTAAAGGCAGGGACCTCCCTGTCGATAAAGGACAATCAGGTAATTAAACACTCAGTATACTAAGACAATCAAAAATTAAACTCTTCATGTGATGCGTCATTTTATTACTGAAACAGAAAATGTTGAATTTTATGATGTTACAAACAAAATTGATGGCAGCCATTAACAACTTAAACAGGCTGACTTGTTACAAGGAATGGAGAAAATATCAGTCGTGTTATGTGGCGTCTTGTTTAAATTGTCTGATGAAACTCAATCAGAAAATGTCAATTTTATCATAATTTCTTACGAAAAATTGTTATTTATGTTACCATGACAACTGAATCGGCTATAAAAATACTTTCGTAGTATAAAGTTGTGTTGTTTGTGAAGATTTGATAACAACATGTCTGTTATTTACAGAGAAATTGTTTGTGTTTAAATATTGTTTTATATTAATTGTTTAGGGTCGTACACCTATCCACTGTGCAGCATGGTTTGGCCACACAGAGATAGTGGATCTGCTGATAACGGCAGGGGCCTTCCTGTCTATAAAGGACAATCAGGTAATTAAACACTCAGTAATTTAAGACAATCAAATATTAAACTCTTCAAGTCATGCGTCATTTTACTCCTGAAACAGAAAATGTTGAGTTTTATGACTTACAAGAAAAACTGATGGCAGCCATTAACAGCTTGAACAGACTGATTTGCTACAAGGAATGGAGAAAATAACAGACGTATCGTGTGGCGTCTTGTTTTAATTGACTGATCAAACTGAATCAGTAAATGTTGATTTTATTAGAATTTGTTACGGAAAAGTTGTTTTTATTAATTTGACAACAAAACTGAATTGTTAATCAACAGATTCCTTCAAGTTGAATGTCATCTTAAACAGAGAAATTAAATATCAGTGTGGCGTCTTGTTTTAATTCTCTGATCAAACTCAATCAGAAAATGTTAAATTTATCAAGATTTGTTGCAAAAAATGTTTTTTTTATGTATCCATGACAACTGAATTGTTTATGAACTACTTTTGTAATTTAAGTTGTGTTGTTTATGAAGATTTGATAACAAAATGTATGTTATTTACTGAAAAATTGTGTGTGCTTAAATATTGTTTTAGGGCTGGACACCTCTTCACCATGCAGCACTGAATGGCAACACAGAGGTAATACACCTACTTATAAAGGCAGGAGCACCACTGTCTGTTGCGAACAATCAGGTAATTAAAACCTCAGTAATACTAAGACAATCAAATATTAAACCCGTCAAGTGATGCGTCATTTTACTCCTGAAACAGAAAATGTTGAGATTTATAACATTAGAAAAAAAAACTATAATTTGATGGCAGCCATAAACAGCTTGAACAGACTGATTTGCTACAAGGAATGGAGAAAATATCAGAAGTGTCGTGTGGCGTCTTATTTTAATTATCTGATCAAACTGAATCAGTAAGTGTTGATTTTATAAAAATCTGCCAATTTTGTTTTCTAACAATGACAACTGAATTATAAACAAAGATGTCAGTAAAACAGATGAAACTCTTCATGACGATTGTGGTTTTAAATGTAGAATATACAATACCATATATGTCGTGTGGTGTCTTGTTTTGCTAATTTGCTTTTACTGAATGAGAGAATATTAATTTTATCAGAATTTAAAATTATTTGATTCAAATGTCATGAAACAGAAATTTGCATAATCTCTCATTAAAAAGTTAATTAGCTAAAGAATCTATAGTTGTACACATTGTATTGAATATTTTTTTATATTACAGGGACAATTTCCACTTAATTTTGCAAGTGATGAAGCCGAAGTTCTACTACAGGTAACAACATGTTAAGATAGTTCATTTATAAGGAAATCTAATTACTTCCATATTCTTAAGATAGCTGTAGCCACACTCTTCTTTTCTGTACACTATCTTACATTATATCACTACACCTCCATTCTGTACACCTTCTAACATTATATCACTACTCTTCCATTCTGTACACCTTCTAACATGCTATCACTACTTTTCAATTTTGTACACTATCTTACATTATATCACTACATTTCCATTATGTACACTATCTTACATTCTATCACTACACTTTCATACTGTACACTATTTTACCTTCTATCACTACACTTTCATTCTGTACACTATCATGCATTATATCACTACACTTCCATTCTGTACACATTCTAACATTCTATCCCCTTTCTTCCATACTGTACACATCTTACATTATATCACTACACCTCCTTTCTGTACACTATCATACATTATATCACAACACTTCCAAACTGTACACTACCTTACATTCTATCCCTACCCTTCTATTCTGTACACTATCATACATTATATCACTAGACTTCCATTCTGTAAACCTTCTAACATTTTATCCCTACTCTTCTATCCTGTACACTATTTTATATTATATCACTACACTCCATTCTGTACACCTTCAAACATTCTATCACTACACTTTCATACTGTACACTATCTTACATTCTATCACTACACTTTCATACTGTACACTATCTTACATTCTATCATTACACTTTCATACTGTACACTATCTTACATTCTATCACTACACTTTCATACTGTACACTATCTTACATTCTATCACTACACTTTCATACTGTACGCTATCTTACATTATATCACTACACTTTCATACTGTACACTATCTTACATTATATCACTACATTTTCTTACTGTACACTATCTTACATTCAATCACTACACTTTCATACTGTACACTATCTTACATTCTATCACTACACTTCTATTATGTACACCTTCTAACATTCTATCACTACACTTTCATACTGTACACTATCTTACATTCTATCACTACACTTCCAGTCTGTACACTATCTTACATTCTATCCCTACTCTTCCATTCTGTACACTATTTTACATTATATCACTACACTTTCATACTGTGCACTATCTTACATTCTATCACTACACTTTCATTCTGTACACATTATAACATTCTATCCCCTTCCCTTCCACACTTTACACAGTCTTACATTCTATCACTACACCTCCTTTCTGTACACTATCTTACATTCTATCCCTACTCTTCTATCCTGTACACTATTTTATATTATATCACTACACCTCTATTCTGCACACCTTCAAACATTCTATCACTACACTTTCATACTGTACACTATCTTACATTCTATCACTACACTTTCATACTGTACACTATCTTACATTATATCACTACACTTTCATACTGTACACCTTCTAACATTCTATCACTACACTTTCATACTGTACACTATCTTACATTATATCACTACACTTCCATTCTGTACACTATCTTACATTCTATCCCTACTCTTCCATTCTGTACACTATCTTACATTCTATCTCTAAACTTTCATACTGTACACTATCTTACATTCTATAACTACGCTTTCATTCTGTACACATTCTAACATTCTATCCCCTCCCTTCCACACTGTACACAGTCTTACATTCTATCACTACACCTCCTTTCTGTACACTATTTTACATTCTATCCCTACCCTTCTATTCTGTACACTATCATACATTATATCACTAGACTTCCATTCTGTACACCTTCTAACATTCTATCCCTACTCTTCTATTCTGTACACTATTTTATATTCTATCACTACACTTCCATTCTGTACACCTTCTAACATTCTATCTCTACTCTTCTATCCTGTACAATATTTTATATTCTATCACTACACTTCCATTCTATACACCATCTAACATTCTATCACTACTTTTCTATTCTGTACTCTATCTTACATTATATCACTACACTTCCATTCTATACACCTTCTTACATTCTATCCCTACTCTTCTATTATGTACACTATCTTACATTATATCAATACACTTCCATTCTGTACACCTTCTAACATTATATCCCTACTTTTCTATTCTGTACACTATCTTACATTCTATCACTAGACTTCCATTCTGTACACCTTCTAACATTCTATCTCTACTCTTCTATTCTGTACTCTATCTTACATTATATCTCTACTCCTCCATTCTGTACACTATCATACATTATATCCCTACTCTTACATACTGTACACTATCTTACATTATATCACTACACTTCCATACTGTACATTATCTTACATTCTATGTCTACCCCTCCATTCTGTACTCTATCATACATTATATCACTACACTTCCATTCTATACACCTTCCAACATTCTATCCCTACTCTTCAATCATGTACACTATCTTACATTATATCACTACACTTCCATTCTATACACCTTCCAACATTCTATCCCTACTCTTCTATCCTGTACACAATTTTACATTTTATCCCTACTCTTACATACTGTACATTATCTTACATTATATCACTACACTTCCATACTGTACATTATCTTACATTCTATCTCTACCCCTCCATTCTGTACACTATCTTACATTATATCACTACACTTCCATTCTATACACCTTCTAACATTATATCCCTACTCTTCTATCCTGTAAACTATCTTACATTATATCCCTACACTTACATACTGTACACTATCTTACATTATATCCCTACTCTTACATACAGTACACCTTCTAACATTGTATCCCTACTCTTCTATCCTGTACACTATCTTACATTATATCTCTACTCTTACATACTGTACACTATCTCACATTCTATCCCTACTCTTACATAATGTACACTATCTTACATTATATCCCTACTCTTACATACTGTACACTATCTTACATTATATCCCTACTCTTACATACAGTGCACCTTCTAACATTATATCCCTACTATTCTATCCTGTACACTATCTTACATTATATCTCTACTCTTACATACTGTACACTATCTCACATTCTATCCTTACCATTCCATACTTACACTATATACCATTATATCCCTACTCGTCCATAATGTACACTGATTTGCATTATATCCCTACTCTTCCATACTGTACACAATCTCACATTCTATCCCTACTCCTCCAGTCTGTACACTATCATACATTATATCCCTACTCTCCCATTCTGTACACTATCTTACATTCTATCCCTTCCATTCCATACTGTACACTATCTTACAATCTATCCATATTCTTCCAGTCTGTACACTATCATACATTCTATCCCTACTCTTCAATTATATACACTATCATACATTCTAATCATACTCTTCCATAATGTACACTATCTTACAATCTATCCCTATTCTTCCAGTCTGTACACTATCATACATTATATCCCTACTCTCCCATTCTGTACACTATCTTACATTCTATCCCTTCCATTCCATACTGTACACTATCTTACAATCTATCCATATTCTTCCAGTCTGTACACTATCATACATTCTATCCCTTCTCTTCAATTATATACACTATCATACATTCTAATCATACTCTTCCATACTGTACACTATCTTACATTATCTCCCTACCATTCCATACTGTACACTATCTTACATTATATCCCTACTCGTCCATACTGTACACGATCTTACATTATATTCTTAATCTTCCATACTGTACAATATCTTACATTCTAACACTACTCTTCCATACTGTACACTATCTTACGTTCTATCACTAGACTTCCATTCTGTACTCCTTCTAACATTCTATCTCTACTCTTCTATTCTGTACTCTATCTTACATTATATCCCTACTCCTCCATTCTGTACACTATCATACATTATATCCCTACCCTTATATACTGTATACTATCTTACATTATATCACTACACTTCCATACTGTACATTATCCTACATTCTATCTCTACCCCTCCATTCTGTACACTATCATACATTCTATCACTACACTTCCGTTCTGTGAACCTTCTAACATTTTATCCCTACTCTTCTATCCTGTACACTATCTTACATTATATC
>MJUT01022108.1:0-11408 GCA_002080005.1 Gigantidas platifrons
CCCTACAGTAGCCTACTTTTATAACCACTCGTTGCTTCTGAGTGAGTGAGTGAGTGAGTGAGTGAGTGAGTGAGTGAGTGAGTGAGTGAGTGAGTGAGTGAGTGAGTGAGTGAGTGAGTGTCTTTAAACGCCAACACAGGAATTATTCAGCTATATCATGGCGAGAACAAGTTGCATTTCGATGAGATGATGATGACGATGGTGGCCACTTTGTTCTTGACCAACAGGCTAGGTAGTAGAATTTCAATAGTGCTAGCTTATTAAAACAACAATTTATGGGTAGACATGTCGCTCCATTTGGACAGAATAGTCTTATTCCGGCCCAACCGGTCGGGATTTATTTGAAAGAAATTGCTGATAATATTGAAGCTACTAATCCAAAGGTTCTTGGTGGTTAGGATAAAGTTATATCTTCGAAAGAATTACAGTGGCCATCTTGCCTTGATTAACTGGATTATATGTGGCGTAGTCACAATACGGCCCTGCTTTAATCTTTCATGAATTGTCACGAGATTTGTAACAAATGGAACATGGAGGTTGCCAGTAGTGGATAGTGGGTCATGGTATCTCAATTCACCCCCAAATGTTGGTATGGTGCGTGTACTTCATTTTGTCATTACATGTCTTCATGTTTTGTGCTCCGTGTTGTAAGGTCTGCTTAAATTTTAGCTTAAAAACGATGTCACTATCTTCTTTACTTTCACTTGATTTGCAGGGGTTCATCGATTGAATGTGGTTTATCGCCCAAAGGTAGATATTTCATACATAGTGTGGACGAAGCAAGGATTTAATCTTTTTTGTACGATGTTGCATTTTATTTTACGAACTATGATTGGATGAAATCATTCCTAAAAAATAACGATAGAAGTCAGTGACATATATGGAAATCTAGAGAATAAGATTAATACGCTTTACTGGCCAGTGAAAAATTTCATATTCCAGGTGACTGCCGCATTGTGTAATCTATTATTACATAATTTGACCTTGACGCTCTCCGAAATAAAGAAATATTGTAATCGATAACTGAGACGACGTATGCCAAGTGTACTTAACCAGGCTCACTATATATATGTGTGTGTATTTTGAATTTTGCTTAATGTTTTTGTACATTCGTTTGTAAGTCTCTCTTGTTCGATTTCCTCATCGGTAATTGAAACAAATCTCCTCTTTTTCTCCATTGTGTTACGTTAGTTCATTACACACATATGCAGACGATAGATAAACGTGCAGTTACGAAACGATGCAGAAGGAACATTACAGAAGATCAGTGGACGCTATCTAATTTTGTCTAGTGACCACTACGTCTTCAGCCTTAGAACTTCCAAGAAAGTCCGTCAAACATAGTTCGTGGAAAAAACTTAGTTACTGTTTCAAGTTTAAGATCAGCAACATCGTACAAAAATGTTCTAAGCTCTAAAGTGCTCACCCTTCAACAATTTACTAACCGTCTAAATAATAATAGTCGGTCACTAGGGAGCTTAGAATTTATAATACATACTACTTCTATTTATTTATGCATACTATAATGAAAAACGATTTTGGTACCAGATTATGTTCATGTTGTGTAATAGTTGCACGATGTATGAGACTAGTGGTGCGGCTGAGTTCATCACCGGTCTTAAGCGAGTTCGTGTTGCTTTACATCTAGTTTTCTATATAGTGTTTTTTTCTTCAAACATTTCCTATAGTTGACCCCTTGAGGCAGGTTTTCAGTTTATAATGTCAACACCTCGATGGTCTATTTATCCTACCCCGCCCAAAGAGTAACAAGTATCAGTAACAGTCACCGTCGGTGTGGTATTTATTTTTTTTATTTTTTATTAAGACATTTTTGTCTTCAGAGTAATGTTCTTTGACCAACATATTTTACACATTGAACTAGTTTTCAGTTAACAATAAACTACTTAAGCTTTGCTTTAAAGGCATATTTATCTAGACAAAATGCTACATTGTCGAAAACGTCATGCGAAACTATTATGATGTCCTCTTTTAACCAATCAGACAAAAGTTGTTCATTTGCGGCCATCATATGTTTCTTATCGGGAGAAAACAAATACAAGCCTCGTAGAAGGTAATCTTAATAGTGCAAAATGGACATCTTAAATTCCATCCAATCAAAAAGTATATATGACAATTGAATTTGACTGTAAATAGTAACCAATGAAAATAAGTATTACAAATTAAATTAAGATTTAAGATTGACATTCTTTATCTTCTGATTCTGAAATAAATAAAAAATATCAATAATGAAAATGTCAACATTACATTGAGTGCTATTTACGTAAATATTTATGATAATGGTGTTCATACGACTGTGTAATTGTTGTAAGCAAAATGAACACAACAAACCTAGTAGTGAATTCACCAAATGTTAAAAATGAAGAAGTAACATAATGTTTACTTATATGTTAAAGGAATAATATATCTAATGCACGTTGCATTGTAGCAAGTATATTGTGTATTCCATTATAACAAATACTATATTGTGTATTGTATGATAGCAAGTGCATTGGGCCTATTAAACTAGTTATCCACATAACATGCTATGTAGATGCCTGAACCGAGCCAAGAAAGTGAGAGGTCATATTCATGTTTTAGGGGTATCGATGTGAAATCTTTCTACGGTTTATATATATACATACATGAACTATATATATACATACATGAACGCTCACTTTGCTGGCTAGGTTCATGCACCTCAATTAAGCTTGTTTTATAAAAATAAACAGCATAAATATCACAGAGTCAATAAAAAGTGGCGGGATTAAGTTAGTTTTATGTCTCAATCATTCCCTCTTAATGAGTATGTGAGTAAACTACCAACACTGATATTATAACCGGGCGAACAAATTACCAAATGAAGTTTTGTCTCTTTTGAGTAATGTCTTATTGTTTACCTTCTTTGTTCTTTATTCCGTCATAAACATTAGGTTTTTCTTGTTGATCCAGTGCCTCATAATGTTCTGTGATACTGAAATATATAATATTACATTATATCTAAAAGATGAACAAAGCTGGTAATATGATCACATGGTCATAGTTTGTATATAGAATGAAATCGGCTTATATTAGGTGGTGCTATAATGTGAAATCTTTGGGCAGTAAGCGGTAATAGAGTGATAGTGCACGCCTAACGTGAATCTGTTGTTTGGTAAACGATACTGTTGTCCTTGTTAACTCATACTGTAAGACCGTTGGACATTAAAATGTCTTTTAATAATTTACACATAATCTGAAACCATTGTACAGTAGAAATTAGTTCAGAAATAAAACTCCACATTTAACTTAAATATGGCTAAACCACCCATATACAAAACAGATAGATGTTAATGTTATAGTTTAGACATGATTTGAGTATGTTGGACATTGTATTGTCATGGGTTACACCGTTGGTTGGTAGATTGTAGTACTACAATACAACGGACCTCCAATATATAAGTGACAATATTGCTGAAAGGGACTGTAAAAACTCTATAAAAACAAGCAAGTAGATAGTACAGTTGTCATGCATAATGTGACATCGCTCTGTAGAATGTCATATTGTCACAACTCAAATACGATGTGAAATTGTTGCCGATGATAGTGTGCTGTGTTGTTGAAAGCGTTGAGTCATGGGATCTAGAGAATGACTGAGATCATAAATGTATAGCAATCTATATTAGGTGATATAATGATGTGATAAACAGAGATCATATGTGTATATCTATATATCTTGGTACATTAGTGGATCTTTAAAGACAACAAACAGTGTATGTTTTATTATAATACTTACGGTAGAGATAGTTCTTGTTCTGAAATATAAAAAATAGTTGTACATGCCTTGATCAAATTTCAACACTAAATATTGACAAATCAAACATCACAACATAGTTTCATCTTTTGCCGATGTCAGTATCTAGATTGGGTTGTTGCAAACACTTGCATGACTGTATCATTTCAGGATTGGGCCTACCAAACTACATTAATGGCAAAGTTAAGCAAGTCACAGCTTATACTTATCTTTCATTTAGCAGTGTATAACATTTATATTCTCATAATATATACTTTAATTGATCCCAAGTGTATGCTTTAGATGTAGTATTCAATTAGTGACCATCATTCATTATTTACTACATTGTATTTACGTAAATGTAAGGTACACACGATAATTGCCAACAAGTACCGGATCATTAATTACTAGTTAACGGCGCATAATTATGTTAGACCAACCTATAAGTGGTGCATGTTTAATATCTAGTACATAATTTAATCCACATGTTTGAAATTAAACAACTCATTCATTAACAACGTATATTTCTTTAGAATAGAAATAACACTACAACCGTATCTTACCTTTCCCACTTGATAAACCAGCATACGTATTTGGAGTGTCTTTCATACCTAGCACTTCATAAGTCTTTGTAGAACTACAAGATAGATTAGTAAATATTATACACATACATATTTTCAAGAAAGGTTTTTCAAGAAAGGTTTGATGATACAAAAGTTTTAATCAGAAGCAGTAAGTCGAAGGACAGACAATACAATGGTCAAAAAAACGAAAAAAAGAACAAAAGAGCGAACAATGATCTTCCAACACCACATAAAAAAACAAAGATCGAGCAACACGAACCCACATTTAAAATAAGTAGATATCAAATTTAGTGCGTACGCTGCATTTTTGGAATAACCTTCAACTTTGTCAAGGGGTTGTTTTAAAAACTATAATATGATTATCTAAGGCAAAGTAATACCTATTAGTTTTAAGAGATCTCTTTATTTCTACAAGAAGTGTGTTTTTCTACAATCAATAACAGGTTTGTTTCTGGTCAAATTGTATGTTTCCATTATCTCATAGGCCATGATTTAGTTTCGAATTTACTTTCTGTTAACTATAATAAATTAATATATTTAGATACTCACTGAGTTTCTACTCTCTTGTTCAATTGATCTGAAAAATTAATTGGCAAAGAGAAGTAAACAATTGGTTGTAAAATGTAAGAGTAAACAAAACATTGCAATCTAACATGAAACTTCATATCATTTTACATCCTATTGTTAAAAAAAAATGAAATAATGAAAATAAATTACTTTCAAGATCCATATTTTTCCAGAACAGAATATTTTTTACAAATTATATAACGACGGAAATGGAGGTTCTGTCTTGACACAGATATATTATAGGGTGAGTTAGATAAGAAAATGTGGCTACTGCGGGTTATACCCAAAAAGTGGAATTTAACCCGATTACATCGATACAACGTGTTTGACCAGACAAAGTCGTTTACTTGTAACATATTGTATCTACATAACTTAAGAACACACCCATTTACTAAAGATTCTCCGCTAATATAGACTTTTAAAAATTGTATTAGCTAACGGTTTTTTATACATACAGATAGATGTATGCTATAATTCATACCTCTCTTTCTCTGGTTACTCGTAGCACATTCGATGTATTCGTACGTATCATTGTTTGTTGGATTATCAGCAGCTGCTGCATCGCTCCTATAAGATGCAATATACAATGATGAATGAACGTTGAAGATAATACCTTCAATATTGATACAATATACACTTAGGAGATAACTGTATTGTAAATGAATATTTCACGGGGCATCAATTGGAGATTTGATGGTCGCAAATTGAGTTTATTAGCGATGCTTCAATCCACAATTAATGCCGTGTAATTTACAGACTGCAGCCATTATATTTGTGCAATACAAATGCCATGGACAGCATATATTTTTCGATACATAGTCACTGACACTACATAGGTTTGTTTTTATTGTTGATGACTTCCATGACACACTGTCCAGAGCCGTTCATCACATCCCTGAGGAATTTTCTCTCGATCAGAGAAGGGGAATACTGTCATGTAATTATACAGACAGCCTACTTCTCCGTTAAAGATAACTTTTGCAGATTTCGAAAAATATTAGCCTGCGGTAGCCTTTGCAATAACTTCCTGAATTGTTTAGTTATTTTGCAACTTGTTTTCATTGTTCATGTTTACGAAGTTGTTAACTTGTTTCCCATTGTAAGGTAAATGCAATCTAAAATGCCTTTATACTATGCACGGACCATGTGAGAAATCCTATTCGTAATCCTAATAGAAATATTGATTTTTAGTATCCTTTGTATATACTAATTATTAATGTATGTATTCCTAATTATTATTGTATGTATTACTAATTAGTCATGTATGTATTACTAATTATTCATGTATGTATTACTAATTAGTCATGTATGTATTACTAATTATTCTTGTATGTATTACTAATTATCGGTGAATATATTACTAATTATTATTGTATGTATTGCTAATTAGTCATGTATGTATTACTAATTATTCGTGTATGTATTACTACTTATTTGCAAATGTCTTACACATTATTCCTGTATGTACTACTAATTATTCCTGAATGCATTGCTAATTATTTGTGTATGTATTACTATGATTATTCATGTATGTATTACTGATTATCTGTGTATGTATTGCTAATTATTTCTGTGTATATTACTAATTATTCGTGTATGTATATTGCTAATCATTCGTGTATCAATTACAAATTAATAATACATTTCTCTGACGTCACACTATTGTTCGAACAGTGGATTATTTTTAAGAATCTCAGTTGATTCTTTTGTTCTTGAATTTATGAATTTTAACCTTTAACTTTTTTAGGCGTAAAAACGTGCACATATTTTGGGACTTAATTTATGTTCAGAACTGATGAGCATGTGAACTTTAAAAATGTATTCTCGCAATACAAAAACAACTAACGAACCGACCGCAAGTAATAACAAATCAGACAGACCACGGGTAAAGATTTGGGACACTTGAAATACCTTTAAATATCTAAATATAAATGATTATTTTAGCTCGAAAGACCTTGAAAGACCTAAATATAAACGAGAATCGAAAGGTGGATGACCGATAAAAAATTTTCGCTTTACTTTTGTAAATTGTCTCATTTGGTTTTCTGAACATTAAAAGTGTAAAAATATAAAAAGAAAACACATTTGTAGATGGAAATGTGTTATGCAAGAGACTACACTCCAACATGTAGATTATTAAAAATCTACAGTTGGAGTGTATTCTCCACTACTTCCTGTATGTATTACGAATTATTCGTGTATGTATTACTAATTATTCGCATATGCATTACCTGTTCAATTTAGTTTTATCTCTTCCGTCTGACAAACCTGAAATATTAAATGAAATTTTAAGATTTGTTCTTAAACCTGTTTTTAAACCTGTACACTGCATACTTATTGTCATCGTTTGGATTATATGGTTAATATGGCCATTAAGATACCCACCATATATATATATATAATGTCATGCAAGTGGAAAAGATTTTTTTTTAAAGTAAGTTATTTGTAGTAATTTGAATACATTGTATTTTCCACTTGCAATGTTTGTGAAGGCAGATGTCGAAATGGCCACCTCAGCGCTACAATTGTAAATATAATTTTCAATTGGTCACCATATCAGTATGTATATTAATTTCCATAGTTGTAGTCCATACAATTTTCGGATACATATCATGTTCAGGTGGTCTTTATATATAATCCTCTTTATTTAGTAGCTCGCCCATTATTCATTTATGTTATTTGTATTTATTAACGTACACTGGTGTCAAGCACGATTTCAATACCATATTTTGCTCTAGTTGTTTACTAATAACATGATTGATGCCACAAGTAACGAAGAAAATCGGGCTATTCCTGAGAACATGAGTTCAACCTCGATCTATTTGTGGATTTGTGTTGCTGAATAGTTAGTTTTTGTGTTGAGTTTTGTCGATAAGTGTTTGTGGTTTTGTCCCGTGTGTAGCCGTTATACTGTCTGTCCTTTGGTGTCTTCAAACGTTGACTTCCTTGGGTTTAATACACTGATTATTAAAACATACTAGAGAATGGTGTATAAACTACGAAACGTATGACGGTCTGACCTGATAATACTACACAAGATGTAAGATGGATAAACTGAAATCATTACTCGTAATCAGGTTAAGAATTCAATTAAATGCGTTACCTTTCTTTCTCCTAAGGAATATGATCCCTAAGATGACCATTACAATAATTAATGCAGCAACCACTCCTCCAATAACACCTCCGACCAGACCACTTAATTCCTGAGGTTCTAAAAAAAAACAACAACAAATTATGATAATAAATGCCAAAAATCCGACATGAAACTCCTTAAAACTGGACGATGTTTCATTGAACGATCGAAAATACTCATTAAAATATCACCACAGCTGAAACAGTGGACTACATGTTCATGATGTTGTACCTGAATAAGTCAGTATAGCAACCGAGAATTACAACACATCATTATAAGATAGTACTGCAAATCCAACAAGTGTAGAACCATTTAATATTTGACATGTTCATAATATCTTGGCAATCTATGGTAGGTAATGGGTAGGAAATACATTCTTGATATCACAATTATTTTATTTTTAGTCTTTACTGTAAAATGTTTTGGAAGGGACTTATTCTGTAGAATGAAAATGCCTATCCTATGCGATGTTTATTTAAATCTAGTAAGTCACCGATTGTTCTCTCTTATTATGAAATTGAAGAAGGCAGTCACCGATTATTATTTTTCTAATTTGATTTTGAAAAAAACACACAAAATGTCTGTTAGCTATATCATGTATATTGATCCCATATATCAACACAGCATAGCGTTTGTATTTGACATAGCGATTATGTTTTTGTCAGTTTATCGTCATTACATACTTCCATATTGTAATAGACTGTCGAGTGGTTTGTTGTCCATTTAAATACATGTAAAGGCGATAAAGACTACGAATATTGTCAGTAAAATGTTGTAATCATTTCTGTTGATGTTCATCAGTAATAATAAATTTCTACAGCATAAGCTTATATAATAAAAATAATAATAATAACGAAATAAACAAGTAGGATGTTGGCCTTCCGTTGTAAAACTTGATTAATATAGTTGTGTTCCAAATGATTATCCTATCCAAAAATTCAAAATACTAGTAAGCAAATCGGGGCATCAGTGTGGTGGGAGATCGCATCGTATGACATGAAAATGTATAAATCTTTAAAAGCTATTCGTAATGTTGTATTCTTTAACAGTAATGACTCTATGATCTTTAATAAAAAGTCCGAAACGGAAGTAAATGTAAACAATCGCCATCTTAATTTTTGCAGAATAAGTTTGAAACGATAGACTTAATTATTCTTTAAAGTGATGGAAATAATGTTTCAAAATATATATTGTTTCCATTATTGGTTCGTCTCCTTATTAATTTACCTGTAGATGTACCTAAACTTTTAAAGATGTCTCTTGTTGTTATAATTGGTATTTAACTATCTTATCTACTTTTGGCTCTTGATGTGTCCAGTACCAAGACTGGGATGCGATCTGCCATCTTCTGAATTTGCGCCGTATTTATACCCTTCTCTGACCAATCAGCGCTTGTCATTCTTGCTGACAGGTGCCTGACAAATTCATTCTTGGCTGACAACTAACTATTTCCCCCTAATATATCGAAATAATTCATATTTCCCTTGTCAGCCAAGTTGGAAAAAAGATAATATTTAATAAAAAAATCTTATATTCAAATTGTCCCGGGTTCTTAACCTTTATGACGTGAACTGACAAAAATACTCTTCATCTGTTTGTTAAGGATGTGGCAACGTCAGTATATTAATCCACATCAAAACATAGTTCTTAGCAAATGCACATAAATATAAAATTAACCAACAAACATATTTATAAATACGATTCTGGAAGGCCAACCAATGTTCTGAATACTTTGTTAGCTTTAAAAATGTAAAATACACCCCAAAAATGATAAAATGAAGACGAACTATAAACCGGAAGTACGATCGCCGGTGAATATTTTGTTGCCAAAATGAAGTTTGTAAAAATGTAACTATGGAATTCCGTCAATTTCCCACTCAATATTGGCTGAATCTCAACATTATGAGAGATATAAGTAGCTTAATTGCTGTGTCATGATCCAAAACTACGAAACATTGACCTGAAGTAATGCTTGTCCCAGTTCAAAATTTAGCGCTAAACAACTTCGTGTAAAGAAGTAGGTTCTTAGTAATTGTCGGGTGGCCAATGTCATACAAAAAAACCATATTTAAACATATAAATTTAATTAACAAAATATAAGAAATAAACATAAAACAGATGATATATGCAATGAAATTGTCTACACAATAAAACAATATTTACCACACTGAACATAAACGATATTCATTCAACACACTGAACAAATATGGTATTTATTCAAAACACTGAATAAATACAATGCATATAAACGGTATGCATATTATAGCCGGAAATATACCATCTACCGTACAGCTCAAGGCATAGTCTGATAAATACCTGGCATGCCTCATACCTGGCATCCAATGCCAGGTATTTATTGCTTTGTGATTTAATTAACAGTACCCATCTCCACAGTATCACCTGTGGTTCCAATATACAACAGGAAATGACTAATTACCTGTACAGGTAAAACCATCACTCACACGTGACTTACCTTTGTATTTTATAAGTTATATGTAGAATATTTTCAGATAAATGTTTTCATTGAGAATAAGATTGGAAAATTATGCACAAAATAAAAAAAAAGTTAGGGCTTAGGCCATGCAAAGTTAATTACTTGGTTCTTAGCCTCTTTTTTTGTCAAAATTGATGAGGGAGGGCAGCATTTTTGTTTATCCTTTTACCGCTGTAAAAAGTGATGAGGGAGGCATTTTTTCTTCTTATTTTTGTGAAAAATATGGCAATGTATAAATCTTTTCATTACTTTATTGAAAATTTCAATTTTATTTCTTCCGATGGTGGCAGAAACATCACAAGTGGTTAATTTTTATGGAAACGTCCAATCCGCTGGTCCCAACGTACCATTTTTTATCTCCGTAAGCAATTCCAAAAAGGTACAAGCTTCGGAGAAGCCCCCTATTATGTTTCCTGGTAAAACTGGCAAACATTTGTACCGAATTTGCACAGAAACGATTGACATTTTGTCTAAATGTCAAACGGAAACACGTTTTTTATTTATACATTGTCATAACGATGCTTTAAATCTCATTTAAGCATGACGCGTTTTAAAGCGTTTCACCGACCACGCGATATAAGAGAAAAACGGATGCGGTTGTTTTTTTCCGTACGGACAGCGCTACCGCATTAAACATTTTTTTTTTTATTATTTTTGCAATAAAATCGGCAATGCGGCGACGAATTTCCACATGCGGGCGGGCCTGAGAACCAAGAAATTAACTTTGTATGGCCTTATATTGAGAATTTAATTACATTAAAAAAATAAAGCATTTGAAACAAATTTCATATAATGAATTTTCAAAATACCATGAAGCTTTCATGTGGACTTTTTTAATATTTTTTATTATTAATTTTGTTG
>MJUT01022108.1:11626-30898 GCA_002080005.1 Gigantidas platifrons
AATGCTGTAGTGAGTGTCATAAACATGTAAAGAGTTGTTTATTGAACAATATACAAAAAATGTATCTAGTTAGAAAACAATAAATAAAAGATTATTCCAATCCCTTTCCTTCTTACCGGTAATTTCTCATTTATTTAAATTTTGATTTTTTACATTAAATATATCTTTTAAAAACACCTCTTTCAAAGCTAATTATTTCATGTATTTTTTTTATTTCTTTATGAAAATCTGTAATTACACAGCCTATTTGTCATAGAACATTATGCAATTAATATACAGTCATGGAACATAATTATTCGCCATCTTCGATTTTATGCTATATATTTCATATAAAACCACATTATTCTGAAGTCATGTTTCTAAACAGATTTTGATCATTTTTGCACCAGAAGAAGCAGAAACATTTAAATATTTTTTGTTTATTTTAGCACGATTTTCCGTCCGATTGCCTTTATTTTATTATAATTTAAAGACATTTTTTTTTCTGACATCAAATTTGCTATATATTTAACTGAAATAAAATCGAAAAAATCAACATTTGTGTTTAAATCACCAGAAAACATAAACCATGCAGACAAAAATTACTATCAGATAAACAAATAAAATTCAAAGAATTCTGAGTGTCTTGAAATAAATTTCATAAAAATCTGCCCAGAGATAGCTTTATAATAATTTTTTTTTTAATGTGGGTTTATATGAAATATATAGTAATAAATCGAGGCTGGTGAATAATTATGTTCCATGACTATAACACAATTATCAATATATTTGGATTTTTCAAATGTATCCAGTAAGGTTTGCATTTTGACAGCAAAACTGTATTTAACGTAAGTTAAAATATAACTAAATTATTTTTTAACCTGTGACATGTGTAAATTCATAATTTTAATTTCTGAGCCTCTCATTTAATTTTTTTTGTTTATTTTTTTTTAAATGCAAATATTTTTTCTGCATAAATTGATGCAAATGAAAGGAACATCTACAAAATTATAGCTTTATGCATGCTATGCACTGTTTTAAATTTTCAGTTCAATGTCTCTTACAATTTCATGACAAAAAAACAATAATAATAATTATTCTCTACTACAAATAATTTAAATTTTACAAATATTTTCCAATTTATTCTGATATCTTCTTTTCATAAAGAAATAATTCAATTAAATTTCTCTATTGTATTACATTGTACATGCTAGTGGGTTATCAAACACTAATAATTAATAATCATTTACTGTACATGTATTTTCTACCTGCCCAGGTGAACAGGGAAATGTTACCTGTGGCTTCACCAGAAAATCTCTTAATATGATTAATTTATGAGTTGTATATTAGATAACCACAGAGGTCCAGTTTTAGGACTTCATGCCAGGTATTGGAGGCATACCTGGCATTTATCAGACTATGCCTTGAGCTGTACTGTAGCAAACACGTATTTCTGGTATGGTTAAACGTTGCGGTACTGTAGAAATTCACAAAATGGACTGGGTTGTCGTTCTTCCCCTTGGATAATTTATAAATACGGACGGATTGATTTCACATAAATTGTAGATTTGAACTGATGACGAGGACACTAGAATGATTAAACTATCGCTTCACTGTTGTATCCAGCGAACCGTGACTAATATGACTGCATAAATAAAATGTGTTCAGCACGGACTTTAAGTTAATATTTACGGACTCTTGTATTCCAAATTTATGACGGCATCTTAACGATAATAATATCACCTATACTGGGCGTTGTGACATCAATTTATGTACACCAAAATCGGTACCATTTCAATACAGACACCATTTACACGGCTAACAACTTTGCTACAAGCATACCAAAAACCAGGCATAAAAACCCCTGCAAAATAGATATTGAACCCACACATTACTTACATTGTCTATACATTTGCATAATTTGTTAATTTCCGGACATTCTGGACCGCGAGCAAGAAATCACATCTTGACAGCAAAATTTACTAAAATTAACCATAAATAAAGCAAAAAGACTTACCTGAGCGTAATGAACCTTTGCCTATGAATATCCATGTCCTGAATTTGACAATTATAATACTCAAACTGCATGTTCCTCACAAAGCGTGTGCTTCACGCTATAACCATGTGCCGACTGACAATATATCTCACCGGAGCAATTTATACAGTGTGCGATCACGAAATTTATGAGTTTACCTGTTGGGTCTGTTTGATTTTAATTTACCTATTCGGTCTGTTTGATTTGAAAACATCACCGGCGTCTAGAAAAAATGAACATTTTAAATTATCCAGTATATAATATATTAATACATAATGCAAGTTCGTGACAATCGATCATGTTAAAATGAATTTATACTTAAGATAAATAAATGTCTACTTAATTCTTAATACTACTGATAATTATTGTTAATTATCAGACTAAAATAATTTCTTCTATAAAAATTGAATAAAATACTTCCAAGGACATAATTTACTGATGAATCCAATTTATAATAAAAATCTAAGCTTTCATATATTTATTTCAATTCGGCATGTAATATAAACAATCAAAACATAAGCTATTGAGAGCTTTTTACCGAATATAAAGACAAATACATTAACATTAAAACAATACAATCAGCATGCAATTACAATATTAAAACATATCATGCAGGCAAAAAGCAAAAAGGGGGCTGTAAAAGAAATCTGAACAGAGGTCCATGTGGCAAGTGCCTCGCTGTCACTTTGTTCAGGATTACCATACAGTCACTCCATTTCAACATAAAAGCAGTACAAAACAAGCCAAGCATAAAACTAAAAACAAGCAAAAAGCAACTAAAATACAGAAATTTAGACATTTAGTAATTTCCATAAAAATTATTTAACACCATTTAAAGAATAAAATTTTGAACATCTTAAAAAATTGAAATTTTCATAAAAATTTAAAAAGAAAGACATAGCATTACTAATAATTAAGAGATCTAAAATATATATATATGGTATATGCTCTGGTTATTTAACTCCACAAGAAAATATGAGTCTGATTCTAAACACATATCTAGCAGTATTTTCCAAGGATGTGAGTACATAACCAGTGCTTATTGTTGTGAATCATAGTGAATCATAAAAATATTTTCTAACAATTACAAATTAATACAGTACTAAGAGAATGTAACACTAATCAGTGTTGTTTCAACACTGTCATGGTTTAGTAGAGATATCTATGTTTGTATGTGCACGTAATTCACAGTTCTTAAAAATATAATGTATTAAATCTCACTCTGACATAGATAACATTAGCAGATGTTGACTAACCCTTTAATCTTTGGTTTGCTTGCTCCCACAGTTTTTTTTTTTTTTTATTTTTTTTTTTTCCAATCTGTTGATAATGAGCGCACATAATGAAGGTTATTTCGGAAATACGTCAGGCGTACCAAATTATATAGATACGTTTTCAGTTAAAGAGCCATACCAGCATAATTTTGCAAAATTACGATTTTTTGTAACAATGTGTAATAAATGTACTCGAACTTTTTACAAAAAGTCTAATGATAAAATTCACTGTGGTTAACGAGATATTTATACAGGTGTGTAATGCATACATGAGTAGTTTTATCGATCGTGTTCATTCGGACACTTTCGGCTAGTGACATCACTCCTTGGACACATGGTATTTGCAAACACGAGGTAAATCTATGACTTGATAATCAAGCAAGGCAAATTTATGAATTTTAGCTTTACAAGAAAATGGCACCTAACATCCACGTATCCCAATATCTATCGGTATTTCACAGGAGCAAACCTCATTGGGAATATAAATACATGTAAAATATATATTGTATTTTAATATTAAAATTTATTCATATATAATACTAGATATCTGATCATAGTCCTAGTATTACTGAAACTATTTACAAGTTTATTGCCTGCATCAATCGTGCATCAATCCTACACTAATTTAGTGTTTCGGCGGTTTTTGTATATTTAAATTAAAAATTGAAAATTAGAAATGGGTTTTAATAATTGACAAACAATATAGGGCTACCATCTTCAGGGATTGATTCTATATTGCTCATTTTTTTAGTTTTGTTGATGTTAGCAGATCTTCTAAATTTATATGCCTTTTATATGCGATTATTGGTTTTTCTGTAAATATTTCTTTGCAAACTTCATCCTGGTTTAATATATGCCAATGTTTAATAATGCACTGCTTCAGTTTGCTTATGCATCAATCTGATTAAAATCAGATCTCTCACTTGCTCCCCCTTTTCTGATATGTCGCTCGTATATCAGAAAAGGGGGAGCAAATAAGGGTAATAACAAAATTACCGAACACAGAACAAGTGAGAGATCTGATTTAAATCAGATTGCTTATGCATAGATTGCAGGGCTGGATCCAGGGGGAGGGGCATGATTTTTTAGCGTAAAATCGTGATTTTTCACACGAAATACCTCGAGAATGTTCAAGTGCGTACCTCCCCCCCTTAACTTAAAATCCTGGATCCGTGCCTGGATTGTATCTGCTTGACAAAACTAAAGGAATTTCCTTGTTTTGTTTTGTTTTGTTTTCATTAATAAGATCTAATCTATTCTTAGTTTATGTATAATGCCTCGTTTATACATCTCATTATTTCATTCTCCTTGTAACCCCGTTTGATTAAATTCAATTTGAACTGTAAGCATGTGCTGTAAATCATCCTGGTTGTAAGTGTTTCTTATGTATCTAATGACCTCACCATTTATGAAAACCAAAAGACATGTCGATTATGACAGCTGTTTCGATGCAGATAAAGAAATGAGTTTGTTCGCTTAAAATATGTTTTCATATCCAATATTCTATCATTAAAAAATCTTTTCCCTTTGTAAATATCTACATCAAGTTTTGTGATAGTAATTTGTGAAATTGCATGCGTAAATTTCAGAAAACGGTGATGATTGTTAGCCATGTTAAAACATCAGGGATGTCATTGCTATTTCCATTGTATATCATGAAGCCGTCATTACTGTATCTGCCGTAGAAAAATATGTTTTTTTCTACCTTTAAACTTTGAAAGAATTTCTTTCATAATTTGGTACATAAGAATACCACAAGCCTAACACGAGGGGATGGCACCAATCGCGGCCCCTATTATTTGTTGGAATAATTGTCCGTTGAATTCAAATATATTGTTTTCCAAAACGGATTAAGGAGATAAATTAAATAGTCTGTAGGTGGGCATTTTATTTTGAAATTAGCTTTGTCAAAATCATCATAGGCTATTGTGACAGCAGATAATATTTTATTAATTGGACAGCTTGTAAATATTTGGCTTATGTCAAAGCTGCATAACCAACAATCAGCAGGTGGCTTTATATTTTAAATTTTGTGGATGAAATCAGCCGTATCGGCATGAAAGTGAAACTGAGAGTTCACTTTCTTCCGACTCCGAAAGCCATTGTGATGTCTGTGAGTCGTTAAGTTCCATTTATTATTGTCAAATTTGTATTTTCTTGCTTCCACGCTTCTTTGTTTATCAGAACTGGTACACGGAGTGACGTCACACACTGTTTATGGTAATCTCCGTGAATTGTCGTAATTGAGATCGGAAGTACTCGTAGACAGGTGAAAATAAAACTTTCAAAGTACGAATTAAGTATGCAAACGTGCATATTTTTTAATCGCGTTGTTTGCATTGTGCTATGCATTTACCAATCTATTAAAACGTTATCTTTAAAGATTTTTACAAATTTCATTGGTATGTCCCTTTAAGAACCAGAATGATTTTGGTCAGCCGATCTCTTATGTGATATCGGTCATCGCCTAACTTTGGGATAAAAACATATGTTTAATATGAAATAACATAATAATGATAAACTAGATGGCATACCGTTTTTCAATGAAGGTCCTGTCGATATACTTTGTATATCTGTAACAAGACTCCTGTCAAACTTATTTTCTGCAAACATTCTCAGGTCATACCATGTGTCACCTTGTAATCCTGAAAGTGTGTAGGTATTTCTATTATATAGTGGAATTTCCTGTGTGATCCATATCTTGGATTCATTAATAATACGGTATTGTATGTTGAAAGTTTGTTCATGTCCACCATTATATCCAGGAATCCACTCAACAACAATACTTGTGTCTGTATAACTAACTAAAGTGAAATTGGTGGGAGTCCATGGGGCACCTACAACATAACAAAGTATTTCAAATTAGTTTAATTCATTGAAATCATAATTTATATAAAACAAATATTTTTGTCGAATGTCATTGTGTTCTATCTTAAGAATGTTAAATTGTTATGAACAAGCAAGCTTGAATCAATAGACAATATATGATCGTTCTAAATTGTCTAATGATAATTGATTTCCGGTTTGCATGTCTTATACAATTTTTATTGTAATAGTCTTTTTTGACACAATACTATTACTGTTAATATCTTTGTTTATGATGTATTCGTGCTAGGGAAAGGCTTATGATTTTTAACGCCACTTTGAACAATATTTCAGCTATACCATGAATGCTAGTTTTATTGGTGGGGGAAACCCGAAGAAAACCTCCGATCTGCAGTAATTCACTTACAAACTGTATCACATATTCTTGTATTGAGTACACCACGGCATGAGCGAAATTCGAACTCACAGTGTCAGTGTTGATAGACACTGATTGCACAGATAGTTGTAAACACAACTACCATATGATCACGACCACGACGACCCTTCAAGGTTGTTTGAAAATAAGCCATTTACTTCAAGTAAGAAGAGTTTTAATATATTCTACAAAGTCATATCCTGTTTATTATAGATTTGTAATTGGCCGATAATTTTGATTTATTTCCGTTGTCTATTTTAAAGTCAAGATTTTCAACAATAGGTACACCGTGTCATTAATATACTTAATGCATGTACGAGCCCCACTGTCAGTGCTATATAACGGCACATATTATCGCTTTGAGTACTTTCTCAACAATTCTCTATATTATCAAACATCATCTACATTGAATTTTGAAGGAGTATTCTTCTTTAGCAAATATGTAAACTCATTTTTAAAATTCCTAATAAACATACAACTATAATTTGCATATCTCTATTAGAGCTTGATTAATGCCTGATTTCAATAGTTTGCTACCAGCGATAAAACTTGTAGACAGAGTATTTTGTATATGTACAAACTAATCATCGAATGCCATGCAACCAATGAGACACCTATAATTGAGTCATTTGTCCTTAATTCTGGATCTTACTTAGCACCAACTATGCAGTGTATTTTTTTTGAAAAAATGAGTAACTATCTTTTCCACATGCTTAATATAAATTGATCGATAATAAGATGAGCATTCGTTATTAAATTTGACAATTCCTAAACAATGTAAGTTATATTAAAAGTAAGGTACTGACCCTTCAGGCATAGGTAAGCATAGCCCAGTCTTTCTATCCGTTCATGAGGAATATATTCTAGAAACACGTCGTGAGAACTAAATAAGATACTATGTATCTTTGTGGTTTTTTTATGTTTTCATTTAGAGGAAAAATTAGTAAATATATATATAATTCTAAATTCTGGATTAATGTCAAGTATCTAACAATTTGTAACCACTGCAATATTATTTTGTATTTTCTTTTCTTTGTTGTTGTTGTTTGTTTGTTTTTCTGTTATTTTTTGTAGTTGTTGTTGTTGATATTTTGTTGTATTTACCTTCTATTTTCAATACTTACTTGCAGATTCTAACAGAACAGTATATTGTACAGTTTGACTGGCACCATATGACAGCTGTAATCTATAACTAACATTGAAGTCAGATTCCTCCAAATGTTTGATGGTCAACATAACACTGTAGCCATTCAGTTGTACATCTTTACCATGGAATGTATCATTAACTATTGCTGCTCTTTCTGACACGACATATTTGGTTGATGATGACACTGGTGTGTTACCTCTGTACCACCTTGCTGTAGTATATTTAGGTATACTGTATACATAAACATTGATATCTACATGTTTACCAAATTCACCGTACTGTGTTAATCTGTTGTCATTTGTAAATACTGGTTGAGCTGACAAAATACAATAATACAATGCTTAGTGGTATCTACTATATGAATGTCAGTCCGAGATCATAATCCAGGTACATTATGATGAAATAAATAATAATAATAGTCATAATATATGTTCCCCGACGTTATCAACCGCACAGGAGTAGCAAAAGTACTTGCATTTCATCACATACTCATATAGATATCTTGAATTTGAGTAGTCTAAAGAACGTCACATGACATTTAACATTCCGTTGTATCAACCGCTGGACGCTATGTCGCATGGTTATATCAACCGTACGCGATAATTGTATAATATCACGAGACGTTTTCATTCTTCATTGTGAAATTAAGAATAGACGTACTGAATATGGGTCATCACTTGGTATCTGTTGTCAGATATGAACTACATCAAATAATTATGGCACTGTGTAGGATATTCGATGTAATAAAACAATTATATACCTTGTAAGAGTGTTTAGTGGTATCTATTATAGGAATGTCGGTACTAGATCATAATTCAGGTACATTTATAATGGAATAAATAATAATAAGGTTAATAATTGTTTTATTTGTACATATTCTAATTGTGTTGTTTCTAATTGTACATCTTTACCATGGCAATCCCCCGGATGACATAATCTTTCTCTGGTAGACAAACCGTCATAGCTCAGTCTTACAAGGTTGATAATTGTATAATGTCAGTCGACTGATATCTAAAAGCTATTTTAATAGATCAATATATTCCAAATGACTGCTGCTACTCCTATTCTAGAAATACACAACCTAAATACTATACATTATTTGCCAATTATGATTATGACATAATATGATTCTGTCTATTTTACATACCGCTTATGCCTAAATAACAAGATCATGGCTTATTTTGACATAACAATAGCATAGCTGTTTAACATTCCGCAGGGTTTTTGCTGGCTCTATTGGGAATTGCCACCTAACCTAAATTGGGAAATTTTATCGACTTTAATCGACAAAATATGAATTTGAAATTAACTTAGGCAATAATAAACAAATTAACTTTGCAGTAGAATATATTTCACTCAATTACAAACATCATGTATCTGTCCTTTTCATTTTTGAATCTGTCTACTAATGTGTCGATATTACTATCTGACAGTTTGTCCTTTCCTTCGATGGATCATATATTTGGGTCAATCTTTACCTCAGAAGAGTTTTAATCAAATTCATATTATATGAAAAGCTCCTTTCCATAGAGACAGGGATGATATTCATCAAGTAAAGAATGGATGAATTAGTGGGATCAGTTTGAAAAAGTTCACAATATTTACACAAATAACCTGATATGATTTAATACAACTATTATATAACCAGGGAAAACTTTACTCATACTTAAGTGAACTAAACCTTCTCATATCCTGCTTAACGATTGTTGGATGATTTTCATCCAAACTCAGAATTGTTAACGTTATTTGTGCTCTGTAATCGAAGATAAGAGTAGCAACACTATCAGTATCGTCGCCGTGAGTTTGACATTCGACTTCACAAACGCTGATTTCATCATCATTTCCTTGGGTTTCTTCTTTTTCGTTGTCGCAAAAAAAGAATAAATTGACAGTGTTTGTTTTGCCTCTTTAGGCTTTATTTTTATTCAGGTAATATTTACTGTTGTGACCCATGTTTATGTCAAAAAAGAACGACAAACGATTGTACAAAAAAAGCTTAAAGCTGACCGGATATGTATGTAATCGCGTAATATAAAAAACGTTTCCGGAAACGATTACTAAATCCGGATTTTTACCGACAATAACTCCAATCAGTTTGGGAATTATCTGACTGATTTTGGGAAAAATGGACCCTATTTTTCATTGGGAATGCGGCCGAAATTCGGCAGTAAATTAAGGGGAGCAAAAACCCTGTTCCGTTTATATTGACAACCAATTATTGTGTGTTTCACATATCAAACATTTTTACATAAAACTATGTAATATGTTTGCATACCGTTTATTATGACATAATCAGATCATGTCTGTTTTACATACCATTTATATTGACATTATCAGATCATATCTGTCTTAAATACCGTTTATTATGACATAGCCATATCCTGTCTATTTTACATACTGTTTATCATGACGTAACCAGATCCTGTCTGTTTTACATACCGTTTATTGTGACATAACCAGATCCTGTCTGTTTTACATACTGTTTATTGTGACATAACCTGATGCTCTCTGTTTTACATACCATTTATTGTGACAACACCAGATCCTGTTTGTTTTATTTTGCCATCTCTGCCTACAATACCATTACCAGCTGTACATACATATTCACCACTGTCCTGGTATTTATCTTCTACAGTAATATTTGGTAATGTTAGTACACCATTGATCTCTCCATCCAACTCACGAATCAGTACACCATACTTAGACTTGTGCTGCCATTTATAGTAGGTATATGTATTAGGATTACCATCAGGGACACATGTCACTGTTCTGTTGGATTCACTTTGATCAAAGGTAGCATCACTTACTGATACAGCTGGAGCATCTGTAAATGAAAATGTATAAAATGTAGTTGTCAATATGTGTATTAAACTGTAGATCGTGTTGGTAATACTAATTGTCAAATTGTGTGTAAACTTTTATTCATCATGTAACGTTATTTAGCCTTATAATAAACGAAAATTGTTCCGTTGAAATTGTGAAAAATGTGTATACAATGCAAAAAATCACAGAAGCGGTAATGATGTATCTTTACTTAACTATTAACACAAATAATACATGGTTTTGGTTATCATGTTATTGACATTTGTATGTCCTGCTCCCATAGAATTAAAATATCTGACCTTCTTTCTTCAATCTATACGAAAGCTTTATTATTTTCAACTTGAAGAATGTGTAAAGATCGAAATATCATTTTAAGTTGTCAACGTTGGTGATGGTCAGTGTAAATTGCCTAGGATATTAGATTTCATCTGAACTGTATCAATGACAAATATTCGGTGAATGCTAATGCTAGAATTAAATCAACAGTAATACTATACTGAACAACACTTACTAGTTCAGAAATCAAATTACGTTTATTGGTAGCTAACACTGTTTCCACTTACATTTAACATCTAAAGTTATAGAGGTATGTACACCACTAGGAGCAGCCACATTAACAGCTTTACATGTTAACATCTGTCCATTATCACTCTTTCCTACACTGTTTGTCAAGTCAGATATCACTGTATATGTATCAGTAGTTGTGATATGATTGGACCGTTCTGTAGCATCAGAGGTAACATCCTTCATTCCTATTGTCCATTGTAATGTAGCTCTAGGACGACTACCTGTTGCTGTACAGGTAACAACGAGCGGCTTTGTCTCCTCTATGCTGCCTTCATTTCCAGTCATGGTTGGTTGGAGTGGTCTCACTGAAATAGTATGCATCCTCTTTACAAAGTATATGGAACTTATCTTTGATAGAACTTTAAACTAAGACGTCTTACGTTCATGATAAGATAAAACGGATCAAATTGTCTTACAGCTTAACTCCACATCCAGTGTGATGTCGACGTGTATAATTTAAATGCATAAGTTAGGAATTCCATTCATAAAAACTATTGACGTTGAATATATTTTCATCAAACAAGCCAGTATAAATGTTCGAAAAAACCGTTGAATTTTACAGTGAAATCAAAGAAATTTGGAAAACTCTCTGCAAAGCCAATAAAAATAATAGAGGAGTAGGGCAATTTGTCATTTGTTGATAATTCTGGAACTAAGAACCCTAAGAACATCTAATAACTCAAAACATCGATCATCTTGTTTATTCTTGCTTCATTATATCTTTGACAAACTTCCTGTAATTTTTTCAGCCAAATGTTCATTCATTCTTTGCCATTTTCGCACTTTCTAAATGTTCTTTAGGTGCAGTGTCTCAGCAATATCAATGATACAATGAAACGATGAGTGCACGATATAAATCAAGAAAAAGGTTATCTTTATATATTCGAAACTGCATATTTTATGTGAGTTTTTATTTCTTTTCTAGCATGGTAATTTTAGAAAAATCAAAAACATCATGATGGCATTATCTAGTATCTGCACAAAGTGAAAAGTGAATTAGTACATATAGAAATACTTACAATTTAGATATATAAATGCTGAAACAGTCATTTGATTCTGTGAATAATCAGCATGACTAGCTTGACATGTGACTGTCTTTCTATCATAAGATCTGCTGATGGTATTGAATGTGTGTTGTACTGTCTGAGTCTGACTTGCTACAGTCTGTCCGTCTATTACCAGTACAACATTAGGAGCTGGTTTACCTCCTACTGCTTTACATGACACAATTAGATCCTGACCCTCTGTTCCTAGTAATCTGTTTTCTGGTGTAACGTTATCTATGCTTAAACTAGTGGGTGGTACTGTAAAATAAAACCATGTATCTGAATATAAATAGACACGCCCTCTTACATCTAATGTCACATTGTGGGAGATCTTCCTCCTATTATTGATTATGTCTGTTTATACTCCTCTGTTCTCCAAAGATAATATAATAAATGTATACATAACGTGAAATAATAAAATACCTGATGATTCAAATGAAAGATAGTAGGGGAAAATAGAGAGAATTACATTTCCTTGTGTATGCAATGGGTTTGCATCAGATCGTATATAATTAGAAAATGTTCGTACATATTATTGCCATCTTGATCAGATTATACATTAAGTTTGCTGACATATTTATGTAATGGTTGGAATTTCAGTAAAAGCTTTATTGATGTTCGTATCAATTGTAATATATAAGATTAAAACTATAGAAAGTGTTACATAAATAACTTTTTTCCCTTTGATGTTTTTATGAAGTTCAGCTTAAAATGTTCTTGGAGGATATCATGGTTTATTAACTGAAATTGATATTGTACCATACTCAGTTAACCAACCATTAAAACTTTATGGAATCTAAATGCAACTGGGCGGCGCTTATATTATGGTACAAAATGAAGGTATAATTGTCGTACCATAGCTTAAATCTCTGTTAATTGTCAGTCATTCTATTTCTGTTACAAAGCATATATACCACTCATCATACTCTGAACTTATTTAAGCAAACAAACTCATCCTTCAGATTTGTTTCTTTAGATAAGTTAATTCGTATGAACCATGGTATATACTATGCATTGAGAATGGTGTAAATAGTTAATATGTAAAGTGAGTGAGTGGTGCTTAACGCCAATTCAGTAATATTTCAGCTATATCATGGCCAGAATATGTTTATTATCAATGTGATGATGATGAGGCCCGCTTTGTTATAGACCAATACGCTGAGTGGAATTTGCATAGGGCTAGCTCACTTTAATAACAGTCCACGGATAGACATGTCGCTCCACTCGGACACATTATTCTGATTCCGAGTCAACCAGTATTTGTGCTTTCCCCTTACAGCTGCATGCTTATAGGAGAAGCATCAAATACTAATTGTATGGTCTTTGGTTTGACCCGAACGGGGTTTGAAACCACGATCTACCGCATTGTACCGCACGCTAACCGAGGCGGTACTGTAAAGTGTATAATGTAATAATTAATATAAGTGATAATCTTGATATCTGCAGCTTTTTGTATATATAAGAATTAAGAAATATTTGTCGACGTGATAAATGTCAAATTAGATATAATATCTTCAAATGTTTTATTTAATCTTATATGATTAACCTTGGTTATATTAGTGTGTTGTTTTCTTGGTAGATCTTATTATTTGTGGATTATTAGATATTGTCAATTAATTTAATACTATTTTCGAACTGAATTTACAGAATTGAACGTATTATATATTGATGATTTTTGGACAATGAAAGCAAATTGAATACAACACATCATTTACATATCGTTTGGTTTTTTATCTGTTGTTAATTTTATATGAAAATTGTATACATTTTGGATTAACTATTTTCTGAGATGCCATATAATGTATTTAATCTTTCAGCAGTTGCTATGTTCTATTCGCTTTCCTGTACGGTAAATATACCATTTATGTGGCGAGGGTTAGAAACGGAGAAAAGACGAACGTTAGCTAGTCTTTCCATCCGTTTTCTGTCGAGCCACATAAATTCTATATTTACCCTCAATACACCAATATTGTATTTATCCTGCAATGAAATTTGTCCAAAAAAAATGTTAATTTGATAATACAATTAAACCCATTGATACCCCAATAGTAGATCCAGTAAGGACGTGGCTTAATAGCTTTGTTAGGCTGATATGAAAAGCGTTACTATGACGATGTGAAGTTGTATTCTGACACTGTCATAATAAAGCAAGTTTATTTCACCCCATTTATTATGACAAAACATAACCCAATTGCAGGATAAATAAGGTTTTTACGATGTAATATGTTGAAAGGTATCTATTATTATCGTTATACATCCTATAAAAACGTTCACGTTGGTAATTTTTGGGAGTTTTATGAAAACTCGTGTTTATTAACTGTTACAGTTCAAGCACAGACAACCAATTCTACTTAAAAATAGTATATATCAACATTAGTTGATAAACCCAGTGAAAATGCTGGCGGCTTCAAATTGTAGAATTATATTTACAATTTATAGTAGACGCTTAGTATCTCATTTCATTCTATGTCTTGAAGATTAAATTATTATCGTCTATATATAGAAAGAAAAATATTTTTTTAAATATATTCGACTTTAAATAAAGATGTTAGTTTTCGGTAGGTTCAGTGACAGAAGCTAGCAATGCACTTGTTAATGTGGCATACTAAGGCATCAGAAACATTTAATATTGGACAGTAGGTCCAATTTCAAAAAAGAACTTTAGAACTCCCAAAAAAAAGGATGTGTAAAGGTGACTAATCTATTATTAAAACTACATTGTACCTATGAGATCCAACTGCAAATAGAAGTATTGAGTCACTCCATTAATAGTCGCCTGACATCTATACTTCCTTACATCAGACACTCCAACATTCAGTATATGTAATCTGTAATACAGTCCTGTTGATGGGTTTGTAGATACATTATATTTAGATTTATCAGCAATATCATTTCCACTTGCTATAGTAATCACATTACCACCATTATATACTCTCCATGACAGTCTGCTGCTTTCAAATCCACATTGTAGAACAGCTTCTCCACCTTCTACTACATATACTGGAGTAGGATTATTTATATCACTGGTGCAATGAACACTACCTACATGTTAAATAAAGATGTCAAATATCAAAGTCATTAAAACATGAATAGAAAAAAATATATATGAAGTACCTTAAAACAATATTGTCAATAATAAGAATTATTCTATATTAGTACATTCCTTAGTGTAAAATAAAAAGACGTATTCACCGCCTCAGATTTAATATTCACCGCGGTAGATGTCACGTGTTACTATTTTTGGAACATAGAATTTTTTTAGGAATGTTCTATTTTAATCAACCAATGAAAAAAAAGTTGTTCATTTTCGCATCCGTCAATACAAAAACAAAATGTGGTCTGTAGATGCAGACGTATCGCCGGTACCCAAAACCAAGATTTGCAACTTTGTCGGACGGAACATTAAAACATATATTAAATGATAAAGATTCAGATAATAGCATGGTGATGTAAACAATGATGTAGCATTACGCCAGGACAGTGGACATGCAACTCTTTTTTTTATTTCAGAAAACCACTATTTCCTCAAAATATAGAATAAAACAATTACTGTCTTTTGATGAGGTAAATGTGTGGATTTATTGACTTTTGAAAAAAAAAAAAAAAAAAAGATATTCACTGAGCCCTTATTGTAAACAATTGAAAATGATTTGAAAATCATACAAATCTTGAAACATTTAAACATGTACGTGAATACAATGTTATCTTGTAGAATACTGTAGTATAATAAGAGTGTGTAATACAAAGACACTATAGGGATCTAGATAAAAATACAAACAACCTGTTAGGAAAAGAAACAAAGACTCCGGAAATAAAATTGATTCAAAGTCAAGTAACTTTCTACTTAGCAAAATACAATATTGTTTTTATTGTATGTATTTTAAAGGATTTACTAAATCGTATTCTTTATTAAGGTTCTAGAACTAAATTGAAATAATAAAGTGTACAATTTTGATCAGGAACAATATTTGTTTATCCATATAATGTGGATATTGATTTTTTTTTAATGTGACAAATTCAAATATTAATATAATAAATCTAAAACATAGTCATAAACCAAAGGTCATCAGATAAAATGATATCAACTTGTTTTACAACAGAACAAAACCAACCGACAGAAACACTATCAACGAAGCAAAAACAACGGATCTTACAAAATCGCCTTATACTGTTAATAATTCTACATGGACAACAGTATTCACACGCTTCCAATTTTCCCTATATATTTCATATAAAACAACAATTTTTCAGAAGCTTATCCAGAAGTCAATTCACACCCGATTTCGTTAATTGTTATTTCAATAAAAACAGAATTGTATGTAGTTTTACTGTATAATTTAAAAATAATTTTCTATGATAAACATTTTGAGAATATACAAGCTAAACAAACAACTGAATTAATTTCTTTCGAAATACAATGCTTTGATAGTACCTTTGTAGACAAATTATTTAAGTCTGTGTTTAAATCGTGGCGATTTGAAAAACATGCTTCAAAACGTTACTTCAAAATTACTACTATAAACTACATATCTTCCTGCTTTCGTTGATAAAATAATGATTAAAATCGGACGTGAATTGATTTCAAGATCATATTTTGAAAAACTGTAGTTTTATCTGAAATACAAGGTAAATTGGAAGAGTGCGAATACTTTTGTCTATTACGGCGATTCAAGAACAAAAACCAGCATCGGTGGCGTAATAGTTAGCGTGCTCGCCTCGACTGCGGTAGATCGTGTGTTCGAGCCCCGGTAGGTTCAAACCAAAGATGATAAAATTGCTATGTGTTGCTTCTGCGCTAAGCACGTAGCATTAAGGAGTAAGAGGAAAGACTGGTTGCCTTGGAGTCATGATAATGTGTCTGAGTGGGGCGACATGTCTACCCGCAGACTATTATTTCAGTGAACTATCACTATACAAATCCAACTAAGCGTGTTGGTCTAGTACAAAGCGGGCCTCATCATCATCTTATTGAAAATTAACTTGTTCTCGCCATGATATAGCTGAAAATTGCTGGATTGACGTTAAATAATAATCACTCATTCACTCAAGAACAAAAAGGCCGTGTATATACCTACTTCTTATAATTCTACATGTAATTACTGCTGCCTAAATACAAAAAGGCAGTATATATACCCAGTTCTTATGATTCTACATGTAAATATTGGTTACTGTAACACAGAGCGTTACAAATGTCCCCCAAACGAACAATACAAGTACTAGTAGTATGAATGAAGAATAGTGTGAGAACATAGCAAGAAATAATAATATATGATATGATCTTAAGGATCATAATATGGCTCCCAAACGATGGATATCAATTCGCAACATAATAATCTACTTGGAAACCAAATTTCCCCCAAATCGGAGGATTTTTGTATTTTGGCGGAAATTTTTGGTTCAAAATGGCCACCATATCAAACAAAAATGGTCGCCATATGGTGCAGCATGTCTTACTCCCTGTAAATATCCATTTCCATTGAAATCGTTCCATTTTTGAATTTTTAAAGTTTTTAAATTTTTTATATTGGTGACCATTTTGAAATGGCGGCCATTTTGAAAATTTTAAAAACAAAGAGCACAACTTTGAGTGACGATCTATTTTTGTGTCCAAGATTCAAAAGGATCCGCTGTTTGGAGTGAATTTAACATTTTTTCCACCTTGGTTACCATGGCAACGGCGGCCATTTTGAATTTTTTCAACCCCTCAAAAGCTGCCACACACTACGGTGGATATTCCTACAAAGTGTCATTAAGTTTGATGAAAGGAATCAAAAACAAATTTTAATCCCCCCTTTTTTGTTTCCATGGCAAATGCGGCAAAGTTTGTCCAACCGATTCCGATTTTTTTGGCTTATCTCGTTCCACTAGATGTGGATGTTGTTCCTATCAAGTTTAATCAATTTCTGTTTGGCGAGTAACCTGCTATGATCAATTTTTGTGTTTTTCATATTTTTTTTTACCATTTTGGCCGTTTCCATGGCAACGGCAGCTATTTTGAAAAAAAAATCAACCCTTAAAGGCACAACTTCACATGGCATATGATATAGCTACAAGGTTTCATAAAGTTTGATCAAGGCATCTCCGAGAAATGTGTCGGACAAACTTTTGGCGGAAGAAAGAGGAAGAAGAATAATAATAAGAATAATAATAATAAGAAACGGAGCAAACACAATATGTTTCTCAAACTTTGTTTGGGGGACATAATTACTGCTGACTAAATACAAAAAGGCAGTATATACACGTACTTCTTATGATTCCACATGTAATTACTGCTGACTAAATACATTGTACAAAAAGACAGTATGTTTACCTACTTCTTATGATTCTACGTGTAATTACTGCTGACTAAATATAAAAAGGCAGTATATATACCTACTTCTTATGATTCCACATGTAATTACTGCCGACTAAATATAAAAAGGCAGTATGTATACCTACTTCTTATGATTCCACATGTAATTACTGCCGACTAAATATAAAAAGGCAGTATGTTTACCTACTTCTTATGATTCTACGTGTAATTACTGCTGACTAAATATAAAAAGGCAGTATATATACCAACTTCTTATGATTCCACATGTAATTACTGCCGACTAAATATAAAAAGGCAGTATATATACCTACTTCTTATGACTCTACATGTAATTACTGCCGACTAAATATAAAAAGGCAGTATATATACCTACTTCCTATGATTCCACATGTAATTACTGCCGACTAAATATAAAAAGGCAGTATATATACCTACTTCTTATGATTCTACATGTAATTACTGCCGACTAAATATAAAAAGGCAGTATATATACCTACTTCTTATGACTCTACATGTAATTACTGCTAACTAAATATAAAAAGGTAGTATATATACCTACTTCTGAAGTTTATATAATTACTTCTAATCAAATTCACACTGGGAAATAGTAATTGCAAATATGCTCGTTTTTTGCAAATATAACTGGTAAAATGCTAATAATTAAACATTACCAGTTATATTGGCGTTTACCAGTTAAATTAGACAATTCCTATTTATATTTGTCATTGTCTTGTTATATTTGGATTTTTACTTTTATAGTTACATTGTCGATTTAGATTTTCATTTTCCTGTTAAATTTTCATTCTCCTGTTAAATTTGGATTCTCCTGCTAAATTTGCATTTGTTC
>MJUT01022108.1:36639-50084 GCA_002080005.1 Gigantidas platifrons
AGTATATATACCTACTTCTTATGATTCCACATGTAATTACTGCTGACTAAATATAAAAAGGCAGTATATATACGTACTTCTTATGATTCCACATGTAATTACTGCTAACTAAATATAGAAAGGTAGTATATATACCTACTTCTTATGATTCTACATGCAATTACTGTTAACTAAATATAAAAAGGTAGTATATATACCTACTTCTTATGATTCTAAATGTAATCACTGCTAACTAAATATAAAAAGGCAGTATATATACCTACTTCTTATGATTCCACATGTAATCACTGCTAACTAAATATAGAAAGGTAGTATATATACCTACTTCTTATGAATCTACATGTAATCACTGCTGACTAAATATAAAAAGGTAGTATATATACCTACTTCTTATGATTCCACATGTAATTACTGCTAGCTAAATATAAAAAGGTAGTATATATACCTACTTCTTATGATTCCACATGTAATCACTGCTAACTAAATATAGAAAGGTAGTATATATACCTACTTCTTATGATTCTACATGTAATCACTGATAACTAAATATAAAAAGGCAGTATATATACCTACTTCTTATGATTCCACATGTAATTACTGTTAACTAAATATAGAAAGGTAGTATATATACATACTTCTTATGATTATACATGTAATTACTGTTAACTAAATATAGAAAGGTAGTATATATACCTACTTCTGAAGTTTATATAATTACTTCTAATCAAACTCATTAGTTCATTTCTTTTTATCTTAAATGACATTCTTGGTCTTTTCATTTTTAACATGCATAATAATACAAAGAAGAACTCTTTCTTTAATCACATTTTTATTGTCTATCCCTTGCCACTTGATTTAAAACTTTGTGTAGCAGATTTCTGCACTCATCATGACCTATGGACAGTAGTGTCAGTGTTTGCCTCTCAATAACCATGTTGTCTGTGTGGTGTGTTGGCAGTAACCACTTGTTTATTGTAATTCCCGTTAATAACAACGAGTTAAGACCAAGACTATGACTGTCAATGAATTAAACTAAACTATATCACTTACCAAAGATTGTCAAAAATACCAAACACAGTAAAAATGACAGCAACATTGTAAAATGATTATAATACATTTTGTACTTCCTTGTTTCCTGTCGTTATAGGTAACTTCCTAATTCATACACCGATACATTTTCATATTTAAAATCGACGGTGTTACAGGGCATTTAAACAGATTCATTCAATATAGTATAAGATAGAGAGACCCAGTAAGAGACCTTTAATGTATGTATATACAATATACGTACATTTTCGTACATTATTGGTAATTCTAGATAAGACAAGACAAGACAAGACAAGACAAATACTTTATTAAAGTCTCACCTCTTTACAATTATATACAATAAAAAAAAATTCATCATATATTTAAAACATAAGAGCCACTCTTAAAAGAGTTACGAGAGACTAAAAATATAAATATATATACACTATTATAAATATATATCTAAAACACACATTAATTTAATTAAGGATAAAGTAAACACCCACGCTTAAGCAAAATTTCATGGCAGATTTTGGCAATAAAATAACAAACATTTTCATTATGAAACATATATAAAAACTTTTCATCATCAGACATATTAATGAAATTACCATTTAATTCACATATATTGTTAAAAATACTTTGACGTATATCTGCATAACCTGGGCATTGCAACAAAACATGTTGTTCATCCTCAACAGCATGTATACCAAGTTTACTACAATTAAAACACTATCGTTCATTTACCTCTAATCTTTCATATCTACCAGTTTCAATCCTAAGTGGTGCAACACCAGCTCTAAATTTTGCATAAGCACTTCTATATTTACCACGCATATTAATACACAATATTTCTCTTTACAAAAATTTGACTTAAATAATCTATAAGTTCGTAACTTACTATTAACGTTAGAAAATAAATAATTCTTCCATTTATCTTGATATTCAGTAAACAGTATATTTTCAATATTTTTAATCATTCCTTTACTTAAAATACATTCAATATTACAATATTGATTTAAATTCAGGCCTTTAAACTTAGTATTAACTCTATAATTCCAGTTTCTAACTTTACTAAAACTTATTCTATTACTCCATAAAAATATCTTTCTATTCAATCTACATTCAGACATCTTTGTAAATCTAGACCATGTTCTTAACACACTAGCCCATTGTTTTACAATACATGTTTTCCATCCCATGTCTCCATAAAGTGCTAGATTTGGGGTATATCTTCCGACACCCATAAAAAATCTCATTCCTCTATTTTTTACAGTATTAACAACAGAAAATTCCCTAGTACCCCAAATCGACGCACCATAATCTATTACTGACCATACAATGGAATCAAAAAGCTTAGTATACACATCATATTGAAAACCACCATGTGCTTTACATTTAGCTATTAATAAACCTAATGCTCTACTAGCAGATTTAGCTACTGCTTTTGCCATCTCCTCATAACTTAAAAATTCAGTCAACAATAAACCCAAATATGTATACTTTGAAAAAAATATCTACTTCCTTTCCATTAAAAATAAATGAAACATTTGAATGTGTAACAGATTGTGGTCTAAAATGTACAATTTTAGATTTTTCTAAATTAACATTAATTTTATTACTATAACACCAAGACTCTAATGTGTTTAACATTTTTTGTACATCATTTTCATTCTCACACAAAAATACTACATCATCGGCATATAACAATATAAATACTTTTTCATTTCCTATATCAATTCCGACATTCAATGCCTTGACTGCATCTATTAATTCATTAATATAAATGTTAAACAGTAAAGGTGAAATAATACAACCTTGCTTAAGACCAGTATTTACACTAAACCAATCGGTTAAACTACCGTTTAACTTAATAAATGATTGAACATTATTATATAAAGATCTTAACGCTCTTATCATTTTAGAACTAATACCTAACTGTTCAAGTTTATCAAACAATAAGGCTTGATTCACAGAATCGTAAGCCTTTTTAAAGTCCACAAATGCGGCAAACGTAGATAGTTTACTTAATTTACGAGTCTCAATAATGTTTGTGATCGAGGACAGGTGGTCAATCGTATTACGATTTGTAACATGACCTTCTTCTTTCGCTTTCTTAACAAACGAGTGAGTTATCCATTCGGTATAATCTCATTAGCACCGGTGAATGTGACTGACTTTTCTATTGGCAGCATAAATTGTAACCCGAATAATGTCTATTGAGGGCGCATTATTATTCGAGTTACATAAATTGTGTGCGACATTTTCCGCAAGCGTAAATATAAATTACCGTCTTCCAATCAAGAGTATACTATCGTATTTGTACTCTTAGACATATCAGAATCCAAATAAATCATTGAATCCAGAATGTGTTTTGAGTCCTCGCTTCTGGCTCGGGATAAAATACTAATATCCACCAATCCATGCTAAAACTCCCAACACATTCTGGCTTCCATGATTTATTTCTTAAATATAAAATTTATTTGTACGAGAATCCCGCACAGGCGAGGTGTACTCGATACAACATTATATGATAAAGTTTGTCGGTGATTTACGACAGCTTGTTGGTTTTCTCCGGGTACTCAGGAGTTCTCCACCAATAAAGCTGACCGCCACGATTAGATACGATAACGTAACCCTCATTCCACTTGTGCTCCATTTAGGTTACGAATCGGTCCCATTCAACGTAATGGAGCAAATTAAAATGTTCGTTCCGTAAATATTTCAACTTTCTTTTTGCATATGTGGTCATAACTTATTATTCCCTACAATTTTTAAGTAATGGTGATCAGATTTAAGTGTTACAATACCTGTTTCTACCTTCAAGATCGATTCCTTATTCGAAAATTCTTTTTTGTCCGCCATCACATCTTACGTAGACTCTCGCGATGGGCGGAGCCTATCCTTATATGCCAAATATGGAAAACTTACTACGATTTTGCTATGATTTTACGCCAATCGATCCAGATAAGGATATCTCCAAAACGAGGCAAGTGCATGTTAAATAGCTACTTGTAAACAAAATGTCGGACAGATAGAAGATTTCATGCATTCAAATTGTCAGATGGATATAAGTCTACCATGGATTGATGCAGCGTTTACTTAACACCTCAAGTTTTATCTAAATATATTTATCTTTCACCCCCGTTAATTTTGCAACCACTTACAACAGAATTAGGACAAAAAACCGCCCGGTGTGAATCACTCCGGGAGCTGCTCCATTACGTTTAATGGGACCGATTCGTAACCCTAAATAGAGCACAAGCGGAATGAGGGTTACGTTATCGTATCCGTACGCCACGATATAATTGAAATATTGTTGAAAGTGGCATTAAATACCAGAAACCTAAACCTGTTTGTACGAGATTTATAAACAAGCAGAAAAGCGAGCCTTGTGCAAGATTTTCTTACCTGTTTTGCAGTGAGTGTAAATGAATTTTATAATTTCCGACAATGTACGTATATTGTGTTTATCCTTCGTAGCTGCGCAAATGTATATGGTCCGCAAATATTAGAAAACTGGCCAAGGACCATAAAGACTTCTATGTCATAAAGTTAAACTTGTCTTAAAACTGAAGAAAGAAGCGTGTTTATGAATGTTTTATGGTGTCTTCTGGTAAGTCCGTGCTTATACTGATACCGTTTCTTACCGTTGCTAAGCATGAATTATGCACACAAAACTATATCTTGGGCAGTGACAAACAATTTCTAATAACAGGGCCATAACTAGGGGCTTGAAAGTGGAGAGGCAGTGGACAATTCTGACTTAACGGCCCAAAATAACGCGTTTTTGTTTATCGATTTCTATATAACTGAGACGCTTTATACACCAGGACTGGGTTGCACAAACCTCAATTAAATTTAAGTCTCAATTAAACTTTAATCATAAATTACTTTCATGCACGTTTCATGTTAATTTGAGTATCAATTAAGTTTTAATTGACACTTAAATTTAATTGAGGTTTGTGCAACCCAGTCCAGAACTTTATTATCGTCAATAGCGGTCATGCCGTCGAAGATTCTATGGTAAATTAAATAGAATACGACTGATTGATTTCTAAAATAATATTTTAATGAATAATTTCAAATATGTTGTAATAGTATTTAGTCGGTGAATGCAAGATGGATTTTCCTATTGCTACTCGAATCCCATCTTTTGAGAACAGCTTCTGGATTTACCTACCCTATAGTATCATTACGATGGAAGAGAAGCATCGCCAACCCATACAGGCGATCTTCAGTCAATGTTGCTCTAAACCAAGTCATGAGACACCGAATGGCCACGAAAGACCTCTCACATGCACAACAACCGACTGGTAATGTTAAAGGTAGCTTTAAAATCACATGAACATTTGGGTAAAAGTCAGCGGTAGCATTAGAAAATGGGCCTGTAAGTGTGTTGACAATACATTTTGCCACCCATCTGTCAACCTCTTGTGGCAGATCATTTGGGTATGGAAAGTCATTCATGTATTCTGTTTTCATGTCATTAACTACCGGTTTTTCGGATTTACATTCTTTACAAGGGCTGATACCAGATAATTGCCGTAGAAAATTGATTTCAGTTCTTGGGGAAATCGCGAATTTAGATGTGATATGATGTGATCAATAAATGGAAGAAAGTAGTTAACGCGATAATGATCTTCGATACTTTCGACTGGGGCGTTTTGCCCTGTGTCTTTGCCTTTATGTACTGCTTGGCTTTGTCGGCAAAACGAAATTTTCATTTGCGACGGAAATGCTCGTACGCCCTTATATGCCGTGAAATGGCAAAACAAGAACTCGAGCCCCTTGATGGGCTTTCATTAAGTCCCAAGACTCAGACTGGAGAAGGATCGATAAAGGTCTTGTGTATCCTAATGCGCACTGTAGCTTAATTGCAACAACAATAAAAATCGAATTTGAGTGACACAGCGTAATATATATGATGAAGCATCGGCTGCGGCCTGACCTTTGGATTTTGACGTTTTCGAGACCACTTAACAGAAACTTATAAAGAGTCAAGAAAGGGTGTCATGGTTGATGATTAAGACTAGTTGAAGTTGGCTTTCAGTCATTCTACTTAGATTATTTGGCTTTCCAATCGTTAATTAACATGCATTAGAAATTTTCCTCTATACGAAAATCATACCCATTCATATTTTGTGCAGTTATTGGTGACCGATTCCTATATTAGATAAAAATTCAATATAAACATACAAACACGGTCATATACTAATTGTCACAATTGATTACACAAGGATGTAGATATCAACTGGCTTATTGTTCCAACACTGATTTTACAAAACTTCTTGTGTAATTTTCAATCGGACGGCTTGTTTTTGTAAATGCAGCCACGATAGAAGACCCGTTGTTATGGTAACATCATAACATAAAAAACTGCTTATAAATTAGTGCAAGAAATGTCTTATAGAATATGCTTATTTTTACAAAAAATATATTTTTTTGTATGAGCGTCAGAAACATGTAGAATTTCGCATTTCTTTTATTTTTAATGCCATTCGTTAGTCCGATTTAAAAAAACTCTTTAGTTTGTGTATATTCTTTGAGACTGTCTGTGATTAAAGGAGCAACACGAAATCACCGGGGTAAACTCATCAGGTACTGTGGAAAGGTAGGCAGTTCCTGTTCCACTAGTAGCGTCCATTTACAATCCGGTGAAATGTCATGAATGAGGAAAGGACCGGGAAGTGCTTACGACAAATGGAGCATATTCGTAGTCACTTGTGACTCAGATATTCCGTAACGGTTAACAAAGTAATAGTGGCGATCGTAAAACTTTTGAAGTGCTGACTTCTACTTAACCAATATATAGGAAGCCTTGGTTCGGTAGCTTCTTTGATAGCAGCAACCCTCTATCAAGGACATCCTGATAGGAACCACAAACTCCATATGCAGGTGCTGATTGCATGTTGCTACATATAAAATTGAAAGTTCACATTGGAAAAATTAAAATGATCTTTGTCGTGCAGATTCCTTCTTATCCGGCCCTCACTGTCGATGTATATGTCAAGGTATGAAACAGACCTATGGGATAGATGTGATCAACAAAATAACCAAACTTACAATTATTTAGTGAAAAGACATCATCTATATAAAGGTGTCATGAGATATAAGTTCCGGCATAATATTTGTTCCGCAGAACTTTTGTAATGTAACAAAAGTTCCAATGAGAACTTCCATTATATAATATTTCATAAGGAAATTTCCAAGACGTAGGATAAAATATTTTATAATGGAAGTTCTCACAGGAACTTTTGTTACATAACAAAATTTCTGCACAACAAATATTATGCTGGAATAAATAAAGAATGTTAACATATAAGGAAATTTCCTAAACATTGGATAAAATATTATATAATAAAAGTTTCTAACAGGAATTTCTGTTTCATAACAAAAGTTCGGTGCATCATATATTATACTAGCACTTTTAGATCATGGCACTTATAACATAATTATAACATATGATTCTATATAGGGACATTTATTTTGTAAAAAAATGCCATATAAGAACATGTGTCATGTAATAACACTTCCATATAGGAACATGTGTTATGTAATAAAAATTCCATATAGGAACATTGTTTTGTGATAAAGCTCTTTTTCCTAACAATGTTATAATTCAATATAGGGCGAACATTTCGGTTTTTTTAGTGAATAATTGGAACATTTATGCTTTGGAGCTAGAAACATTCTTTCAAACAATTTCAAATTAGAAATGTTGATATTACTTTTCATAATGAAATAACATAAAAAAAAATATCATATATGAATAATAAATCTGACCTTTAATGTATGTTCCATCATTTAAGTATGTAAATATCTTATTGTATTCTGCTGAATCAATTTCACATTTATTTTTGACAAGACAATTTCACCTGAGTTCATGTGTTTATAAATATCCTGTCAACACTCATCAAATTAACAAAAATCAATCGAGTGTATCATGTCACATGATTTACCTGTAATTTTCTATAATATTGTTACCTGTAATTAATCAAGACTACCTGTATGTAGAGGAAAAACTTTTATAGGCATGAAATAAATATCACATAATATTTTATCTAAAGAACTTTTATTATAATACCGTTTGTTCCAGATGGAACATTTATTATGTGGAACAAATATATAGTTACAGAGAAACCTGATTGGCTTTTGTTTTTTCTTGAGAAGCCCCCGTGTGATGTCTGTCTCATACGGATAAAGGAGCAAGTCGACAAGAAAAGGAGCACAGTTTGTACACTTAGGTATGACGACTGTCTGTTGAAAAGCATGTTCATCAAAAATAACAAATATGTTGTCAATCGCAAACTCGAGCACTTTGATGAAATCAGTTTCATAGAACTTTTCAGTAGGAATCAGTGTTTTTGTTTACAAAATGAACTGTCGCATGATCACAAACATTTAATTCAATGGTGTCATTAGTAAAATTAATTCTGGATTGTACAACATTTATATTCTGATGCAAAATTAAAGAAGTTAATGCTCTAGTCAACGGAATTATGCTGCAAAATGCATGTGCGCAGATTCTGGAAAATGAAAGATTATGAATAGCAGATGCATAGGCTTATGAATATATGTTTGCATGTAAAAATATATGATAACATAGTTAGAGGTATATGCTTTGAAGTAACACTAGTCCGCCTGTATTTAAATTACAAGATTAATGGGGGATTGGCAGTAGTCACCGTAAAGATACCGTCACATACGACAGTTGATGTATATATATATTGAACATGCACATAAGGATCCAGTTTTTAGATTTTAGTGGTTGAACTTTTTAGCGACCCAGTGACTGTGTATATAGAATATTGAATACAACCATATTGGTTTATTTTTACCTTTTATCCAAAATTTTTAATTATTCGATATTGTGGGTGTAAATAAGGTGCATATAGTGCAACTCTAAAGTAAGTACAAGTTGTATACTTGGTGGTCCAAACCTGGACGTCAATACAGAAGGAAGAAGTAAAAGACAAATCTTCATAGAGGAACTTCCATAGATATGCTTCTTACTAAGTTCAATTCATCATGTTTCTTTTTTAGGATTTGCCTTTCCTTTTTCCTTATCCATGGCATGCTGTTTCTATATTCTACTTCTATATGTGGGATGTTTGTGTTCATGGTGCTTTCTAATTGTGTTTTGAATGTATCCCAGAGATATTGTACTTCAGCTCCTTGTTTTGATCTCATCAAGGATGTTTGTTAGGTCCTTTGAGATTTCTCCCCATTTGGCCTTTTTGTATACATAACATTTTCGTGATGGTGTCTTTTGGTGGAGTACTTTAGGTTCGAAATATGTGATTACTATTTCATGGTCCGATATACCTGGCACGTTGGTTGATGATTTGACTATATATATATTAGGGATGTCAAAATTTCTGGAATCAATACTCGAGTACTCGGAACAGATACTCGCGAGTACTCGAGTACTCGGAAGACACCTCAACATTCTCAAGCAATATATGACCCGAGACTATGACTATCATTATTCCGTTGATTATCTGTTGAAAGACAAAATTAATACCAAATTCCCAAAATTCGACTATACAGATTTGATGACCAAATAGATACAATATTTGTCTCTGAAATCCTTTTACGATTTGAAGAAAGACCAATACCAAATTGTGCTTTACAACCAAACATTTGACAAATATATGACTACAGTGCAATATTTAATTGAGAATGAAAATTTAATCTTTTTAGATAAATATTTATTACACAATTAATCATCAAACATACCTACAAAGAAGTGACAGTTACAATTACATGCATGATTAACAATCAAAGGCAAATACGGCTTAATTGTAAGTTATCATACATGCCAACCCTCTAGAGACTAAAGGCGGTAGGGGGTCTGGAGTTCCTCCCCCCCTCCCCCCCAGAACATTTTTTTTTCAGAAGGACGCAAAATGGTGCATTCTGTTGCATTTTGGAAATCAAATCTGTTCAGTCAAATCTTTAAATGTAGTATGAAAAAAACATGCAAAAATGGACATTAGCATTTTAAATATAATATATACAAGTCAAATCTCGGTCCATAGAACTCGGATGGGTCGAATACCATGGTTGTCTCGAACTTATTTGAAAGTCCCGTAAATTTTTCATATAATTTTAAGTAAACAAAATATCTTTCGCTCTAACACTGATACCTCGAACAGTCGAACTCAATAAATGGTCCCGTCAATAATAAAATCACGATTTTTACCATGTCAAACTCGAACATCGCAATTTAATTGACAGATGTACGTTGAATGTGCTTACATACATATGTATATGTACATGATGAATCAATCTACTGGCTTGATAATTACACTTCAGTATCAACTAGCGGGGTTATGCTACTTAAAATCATTTAATTCACGTCATCTCTTGTGTGTGTTACAATAAGATATCATCAATTAACCGGTATGATTGCCAATTGTCGAGTATGTTTTAATATTAAAGCGGAAAAAACATTTCCTGGTTTATTGTTGAGAACAAGGAAGATGTACTAATATACTTGAGACTTAAATAACTTATTTTTCACATTTTTTTCACATTCACAGCTAAGTTGATAAAAAAAAACATGCTAATAATCACCTATGAAATTGTAAAGATGAAACTGAGTTTTTAACTCCAAAATTAAATGTCTATATGTATATATATTGATTGATATTTATCATTACTCTGACGGCGTATTGTTGCTATAATGTAATGAAAATGAAACTGAGTTTTTAGCTCCAAAATGGAAAGCATTTTAACTTTTTTATATTATAAAACCCAATGTTAATTTAATTATACCGAATTAGTTTAAGAAATAAATCATGGAAGCCAGAATGTGTTTTGAGTTTTAACATAGATTGGCAGATATGAGTATTTTATACCGAACCAGAAGTGAGGGATAACATTTACTAATATCTGCCAAAAGTTGAGGGTGGCAAAACTAATTTATCCCCCCTTTTCGCATTAAATTTATGGGGAAAAAAACATATTGTCCAGTTAGCTAAAGGTATACGGATATTTGGATAAGGTATGCTTTGAAACCATAGTGACTTTTTTTTATTGCTGCACAGATTTTGACAGTCCCTTCGAGTTCGAGCGAAGTTCTACAGTATATATATAGATGCTTAGGAGTCATAGGTTCAAAATGTAGTGCTTCAAAACTTTATTTTAAATACCGTTTCTGATTGGTTTAATGATAAAGAATTGACCAATGGAAGTTTACGGTACACATTAAGAGGGAAACGATTGTGGAAAGGGCCTAAATAATTTGGATTTGTACTCATTTATACATCGCAGAAATCTACAAGAATAATCAACATATAAACAATTCACGATAAAATTGTTTACCTTTTTATTTAAATCGTTAGGAAAACATCTAAAATCGGTAGGCGGTAGAAGACTTAAAAATTCAGTAGACTACCACGTAAATCGGTAGGGTTGGCATGTATGAGTTATTGATCCGTAAACAACACAATCACTGTACAAACACCGTTATAAATACACCTAATCAGTTGTATGGGGCTCATTGCGGGGCACTTTAATTTTGTTCTTGTTCAGAAAAATTATCTGATCTACAACTTCGGATGATAGTCTATTTCGAAGTTTTGTTACAATTAGTCCTGCAAATGAAAAATCATCTCCGAAGGAACGGATGTTGCCGGTGTCATATGGTATTTTCACCCCCATGGTATTTTGACCCTGAGGTCAATTTTTTACCATTGTATTTTGTACCTCCTCATGGTAAATTGACCCCCCTCATTTCTACCAAAAGAGAGGGGTTCATAATACCATAAGAGAGGGTTTGATATACCATAGGTAGGGGTTCAAAATACCATGGGTAGGGGGTTGAAATACAATGGGTAGGGGGGTCGATATTCCATGGGTAGGGGGATCGATATACCATGGGTAGTGGGGTCTAAATACCATGATAAGGGGTTCGATATACCGTGGGTAAGGGATTCAAAATACCATGGGTAGGGGTGTCGATATACCATGGGTAGGGGGTCGATATTTCATGGATACGAAGGTCGATATTCCATGGGTAAGGTGGTCGATATACCATAGGTAGGGGGTCAAAATACCATGGGTAGGGGTTGATATGCCATGGGTAGGTGGTCAAAATACCATTGGAAGGGGGGTCGATATACCATGGGTAGGGGGTCTAAATACCATGGGTAGGGGGGTCGATATACCATGGGTATGGGGGTCGATATTCCATGGGTAAGGGGATTGATATATCATGGGTAGGGGGTTCGATATATCATGGATATGAGGGTCAAAATACCATGGATAGGGGAGTCAAAATACCATGGGTAGAATTCCAAGTCAGTAATCACTGTTATAATGTAATGCAAATTTGAGACAGCAATTAGAACATTATTACATGTATTAACACATCTTAAAAATGTATCAAATAATCTCAAACATCTTGTCAAAAGTTTATTGTGGATAATAAACTACATTTCTGTAGATCATGACCAGTTAATATGTGCTACAGGTATTAAACGTAATTAAGGTCTTATTATGACACCAATAATTACCAGTTCTACTTTCACACCTTTTTAATGGACTAATCTGATTTTAGTGAAAAGTATCATTGTTTTTTGACAAATAAAATATGTGTAATTAACGCATATAGATACAAAAAGGATTTCCATGAATTTAATTTGGCAATGACTTTCTTCTTAAATCTTTAATTAATAAAAAAAAAATTATGTGGAAAGGACATACCATAAATGAAATTTTGAAAGTTGTCTCATGATAAGACAATGTATGATTTTTAAAGAATGTTGTTTTACAGTCTTAAAACTCTTTTCACTGAAATTTTGAAAACTAGAATATTAAATGATATTATTTGTGTTTACAAATATATATATCGAATCATTATGAAGCCATTATTTTTTAACAAAAGCATAGTTTGATTTAAATTATAATTAGAAAACTGTAGAATAATTTCTTAATATTATTTTCTGATTGAGCAATATTGAATGGTAATATTTTAATCAAAAATTAATTTAACTTTTTTTAACATTTGAACAGCAAACATATCTTTATTTCTTATTTATATTCATAAACCTTTCTACATTATTTTTATATATATTTTATGAAAAACATATACATCATACAATGTATATTATACAAATACAGCCTTCCATTGAGGTCAATGCATGGATTTATAGACCTATAAATATATATTGACCGAGGACGAAGTCTGAGATCGATATATATATTAGGTGTATAAATCCACGATAGGCTATAATTGTTTTATCATTTTTCAATATTATTTTATGAATTATTATTTAACCACATATTATTCCAAAAGGTTGAAAATACTAAGTAAACAAGTAAACCTTTGTTTATATAGGGAATCTCAGCGAAACCAATTTTAAGAAAAATATCAGATTCATGATATACAAATTTTGAAATTTTGAAAA
>MJUT01022108.1:80120-93040 GCA_002080005.1 Gigantidas platifrons
GACAATAACAGTGGTGTAAAGGTTAGCATGCTTGTCTCTGGGGAGTTAGATCCTGGGTCAAACCAAAGACAATAACAGTGGTGTAAAGGTTAGCATGCTTGTCTCAGGGGAGTTAGATCCTCGATCAGACCAAAGACAATAACAGTGGTGTAAAGGTTAGCATGTTTGTCTCTGAGGCGTTAGATCCTGGATCAAACCAAGGACAATAACAGTGGTGTAAAGGTTAACATGCTTGTCTCTGGGGGCGTTAGATCCTGGATCAAACCAAAGACAATAACAGTGGTGTAAAGGTTAGCATGCTTGTCTCTGGGGAGTTAGATCCTGGATCAAACCAAGGACAATAACATGAGCATTTGCTGCTTCTCCCCTAGGCATTAAGAGAAGAAAGATTAAACACTGGTCATGAATTCACCCAATATCAACAGCTTTCAGGAGTAAGATCAATGGTAGGTTGGCTCAAAATCAGCATAATGTGTCCGAGGGGAGCGACATGTCTATAATCGTGGAATGTTGTTTCAGAAAGCTAGCATGATTGGCTTAGGGTTATGGTATTTAATGCAACTTTCAACAATATTTCAGTTATATCATGGCGGTACTAGCACTATAATGATCCCATTAAGCATGTTGGTCAAGTACAAAGGGGACATCCTCATCATTTCATTGAACGTAACTTGTTCTCGCCATGATATAGCTGAAAAATTGCTCATTTTGACATTAAACAACAATTACTCACTCACTCACCCAACAAACGAAAACAACTAAATGTTTATTTTTTCACGAAAGCAGAGGTTCATCTGCCTATCATTGATATAAACTGGCTGTGCACAGATAGGTGCAAACTTAACCTAACTACTATGTTAACTTTAGGAGCAGACATTATGTTAACTATAATTAGCTTTCTTGTCTGCTCAAATCAGATCTGGTCAGGTTTTGATTGAGTGTATTGATTTTTGGTGTGTTATCATGGCGACCAGTTTTAGTGGTGGAAGAAGCCGGAGTACCTGGAGAGAACCACCGACCACGGGCAAGCAACTGGTAAACTTTATCACTTGTGGCTGCGAGTCGAGTGCACGATTTTTTGTAATTTACAAAACCAGGCGTGAACCCACACCGTATTGGTGATAGGCTTGTAAGAGTTGTTAGATCCAGCGACCTAACTCATTAAGACATCTGGGCCCCCCGTCAGGTTTTGAAGTTAATTTTGAAACTGGACTTAATTTCGCTTAATTCCAAACATACCGAAGAGATAATCAGAAGCTGTAACTCGTAGAACGACACAAAAGCTACGACCACAAGAACAAGGATAAAAAGACACGTAATGGTCAACAAAATACTACATAGCAATCAAAAGATTGAGCAACAAGAACCCCTCCTTAAAACAGATGAAGTTGGATGCTCCGGGAAGGTAAACAGTTCCTGCTCCACTAGTGGTACTGGTCATGTTACTCTTGTTGGATGCTCCAGAAAGGTAAACAGTTCCTGCTCCACTAGTGGTACTAGTCATGTTACTCTTGTTGGATGCTCCAGAAAGGTAAACAGTTCCTGCTCCACTAGTGGTACTAGTCATGTTACTCTTGTTGGATGCTCCAGAAAGGTAAACAGTTCCTGCTCCACTAGTGGTACTGGTCATGTTACTCTTGTTGGATGCTCCAGAAAGGTAAACAGTTCCTGCTCCACTAGTGGTACTAGTCATGTTACTCTTGTTGGATGCTCCAGAAAGGTAAACAGTTCCTGCTCCACTAGTGGTACTGGTCATGTTACTCTTGTTGGATGCTCCAGAAAGGTAAACAGTTTCTGCTCCACTATTGGTACTGGTCATGTTACTCTTGTTAAAAATATGGTGAGAAGTCATGAATGATGAAAGGAACAAGACTGCGATTCCAACAAAAAGAACATATTCATGGTCATTTGTGAAATCATCAAAAGAGGACGGAACTGATAACAATAGCCCATGTGAGCCAAAACAAACTAACCTGGTTTGGTTGGTTGGTTTATGGTGTCTAACGCCACTTTCAATAATATTTCAGTGTAATCGTGGTAGTCAATTTTTTTGGTGGAGGAAACCGCAGCACCCAGAGAAAATCACAGACCTGTCGCAAGTCACTGACAAACTTTATCACATAATGTTGTATCGAGTACACCTCACCATGAGCGAGATTCAAAGTAACAACTGTAGTGTGATAGGCAATGATTGCACATGTAGTTGTAAATCCAACTACCATACAATAACAGCCACGATGGCCCATTAATTACCTTGGAAGAATCAATAGGAATGAATCATATGTAATCTGACCAGCTAGGTATTATATATTATAATTATTCACGTTATAAAACTCCCTGCATGGTTGTATTTTATGAATTTTCCTTTTTGAATTTTGAATCAGTAATAATGTGATATCAAAATACACAAACAAGTTTCAAATATTTTTTTATAAATTCTCCGATCGTAAAGTATAGTTGATATACAGTAAAACCTGACCATGCGGTCACTTGTATTAAAAGATGACCTTTTTCTTGTCCTTTCATAGAAAATTTCAAATAGTTGAACCTCTTTTAAGAGGCCACCTGTCTTATAAGGCCACTTTTTCTTTGTCCCAATGGTGACCTCTTAATACAGGTTTGCCTTATTTTTTAATGGGAAAAAAGCTAGACATCCACCTGTAAAGGGATGCATTGGTGTTGTTTTTGTATGTTTGCTTGATGGTGTTTAACACCACTTTCAACAATATTTCAGCTATAATGTGGCGGCCAGTTTTATTGGTGGAGTAAACTGGATGACCCAGAGATAACTATCGACTTGTCGCAAGTCACTGACAAACTTTATCACATAATGTTGTACATCTTATACTGATCGAGATTCGAACTCACAACATCAGTGGTGATAGGCACTGATTGCATCATAGATAGCTGTAAATCCAACTACCATACGATCGCGGCCACAATGCTACGATTTATCTATACAAAATTTCTTACTTTACTGTTGGATGGTCCACTTAGGTCCTCAGCATTAGCATATTCTCCATCATTGATGTTCTTTAATGGCAGTCCAGCATTGGAATATTCAGCAAAGGCATTGTTGTTCAAAGCTGAAAGTACAAAGTTAAGATTTTTGGTTTAGTGTTTAACGCCACTTTCAAAAGTATTTCAGTTATATCATTGCGGTCAGTTTCATTGGTGGAAGAAACTGAAGTACCCGGAGAAAACCATCAACCTGTCGCAAGTCACTGACAAACTTGATCACATAATGTTGTATCGAGTACACCTCGCCATGAACGGGGTTCGAACTCGCAATACAAAAGTAACATTCAACATTAATAAAAAAATAAATTAAAATCAGGTGTTTGTTGTATTTTTATTTATTTATTTCTTAATCTATTTATTCATTTTCATTATTGGTATTAAGTTTTTTATTTTCATTATTAGTAATACACTAATATAAATGACTTTTACAATGAAGACAATTCACTCATGTGCTATCCCGTATTTATGCATTGTCTAGTTACCCGTGATTTTCATATTCAATATTCGATATACAAGAGTAGTTATGCTATGATTGTACAAGGTTCATAATGAAACATGTTTATGCTCATATAAATATATATTACAATAGATAATAGCCAAGGATCATTATGGGGTTGGAACCCTTCGGGTAAGAAGTTTAAAATGGATTGCAATGCCAGGGAAATGATTCATAAATCATCTCAATCAGAACCAGATATGGGAATGCCATTGTAATACTGGTATATGATACAGCATTGTGATATGCTGATATTCAATTTGTACCAGTGACTGATGACTATTGGGTTCAGGGACTGTTGTGGTCGTGATCGTATGGTAGTTGGATTTACAACTACCTGTGCAATCAGTGCATATCACCACATAGGTTGTGAGTTCAAGGCCCACTCATAGTGGGTATACTCGATACAACATTATGTGATAAAGTTTATCAGTGACTTGCGACAGGTCGGTGGTTTTCTTTAAGTACTCCGGTTTCCTTCACCAATAAAACTGACCACCACTATATAATTGAAATACATGTACTGTTGAAAGTGGCATGAAACACCATAACCCTAACCCTAACTATTGGGTTCAAGACCTGGGTTGAAATTAGCGTGAAGTCCCCTAACTGTAACCCTTACTATTGGGGGTCAAGACCTGGGTATCAAAATTTAATGTTCTGATAGGCAATAAACTAATGACGGACCCAAATGATGGCAAAAAGGATACTGATTTTTTATTGATTGAAAGAATCAATTACTGTTTTTCTCCGAAGCTTTAATTAGCCCAAATTGGACCTTATCAAGGATGATATTCTTGTTTATTTTTATTTTTTTCAGAGGAGTGAGTGATTACTGCTTAATGACAATTCAGCAATTTTTCAGCTATATCATGACGAGAACAAGTTAATTTGCAATGAGATAATGATAAGGTCCGCTGTGTACTAGACCAATATGCTGAGTTGAATTTTTATAGTGCTAGCTCACTGAAACAACAGTTCGAGGATAGACATGTCGTCCCACTAGGACACATTAGCCCGATTCCGAGCAAACCAGTCTTTGTTCTTTCTCTTTAATGCTGTGTGCTTAATAAAGAAGCAACAAATACAAATGTTACAGTCTGGTTTGACCCAATAGAAGCTCAAACCCATGATCTACCGCACTCGAGGCAACCACCCTAACTATTACACCACCGATTCAGTTTCCACAGGAGGGATATTTTTTGTATTTTTCATATACAATGTACACAAAAATACCCAAAAACCAACCTTAAGTATAAAGGATGCTATAATATAGCTAAATTAACATGCATAACAAAATATATACAGATTAATACATGGGCATTTCTATATTGGCCTGGTTATCATTCCGAGACACCCATATTGGCCTGAGACGAACTGGTTATCATCCCGAAGTCTCAGGCCAATATGGGTGTCTCAGGATGATAACCAGGCCAATATGGAAATGCCCATGTATTAAAACTATTTATTATATACTTCCGACATCTGCAGACTTAAACACCGGAAGTTGTTTATTTTGTCTGAAACGCACGAGGGGCACCTAATAACCGGTTATTTTACCAGGGTGTGAAAATATGGACAGCTTACTTCCGGTCATAATGGTCATACAAAAATGCCTTTATTTTAACTAAGTATGTAATAAACCTGTATATTAATATATAACAGCATACTAAAATTCAACATTGGACAAATCACATCAGATGATTAATATGTCTCAAACTAAATAGAATACGTTTGAAAGATCAGGATTTATTTCTAAAAGGAGGGTTATTGTTAGGGTCATGGTATATCAGTTATATCGTGGTGACCAGTTTTATTTGTGGAGTAAAACTGGAGTACCCGGAGAAAACCAACGACCTGCCGCAAGTCACTGACAAACTTTATCACATAATGTTGTATTGAGTATACACCTCGCCTGAGGAGAATTCGAACTTTCCAAAAGGAATCTACAAGGCTAGAGAATAGATATTAGTCATCAATAATAATTTTTAATCTCTCTTACAACATTATTTTTTTTATACCAATCAGATATTTCCTCATCAACTGTATTAAGGAATTAATGTATTTGCAAGAATGGATATGAATGTAAATGAACATGAGAGACTATATAACATTATATAAATGAAAGTAAAAGAACAGCCCTTTTATCGCTGTTCTTCATTTCACAGTCACAGTAAAATCTTCAACAATGCGCAAAACTCAAACCCTAAAATGAGTGTGAAACGGCCCCTAGCCTACAGTTGGGCGGTAGTCTTTACTTCTGTCGATAAACATCTGGGCATCTCTGTCATTTTGATGTTACTTGGTGTAGATAAGTAAATGTCCATACAAGAAGGTTTGTATCAATGCCAACAAAACAAAGCAGTGCATTTTTTTTTGCTAGATATTTGTCAAATTCATTTTACTATTTTAATTTGTACAATTAACATTAAATGTTTACAAAAGAGAGGAAGAAAATATTTAGTGCAACCATTTAATAATTTGATGTTAGAATATACTTGGTTTTATTCACATGAAAGTGAGTAAAGGATTGTTGTTTAATGCCAAGATTGAAGTAGATGACTATATATATTGTTAAGAACAAGATACATTACAATGAAAAGAGTATAATGTCCGCTTTGTACCAGACCAGCATGAATAGTTGAATTTTTATAGTACTAGCTCACTGAAACAATAGTCTACAGTTAAACATGTTGCTCCACTAAGACATATTATCTTGATTCAGAGTCCATAAGTCTTTGCTCATATTTTTTAAAGCTGCATGCCTTTTATATTAATACCAATTTTAAAATCCTTGGTTTGACCTGATATGCACTCAAACCCATGATCGATGTGAACACGTTAACTATTTCATCACCGATATGATTATATTCATTTTAAAAGATAAATTTGAAAATGAGAGGCTCACCTGAGTCTGTATCGTTATGCTTGTTTAGTAGTTTTACAAAGTATCTTTTTAACTTTATAATTTTTTCTTTAAAAAAGTTTTGCTTGTCATGAAAATGATATTGGTTTGGTTTATGGTTTATGGATTTTAATAATATTTCAGCTATATCGTGGCAGTTAGTTTTATTGGTATATCACCTAATGTTGCATTGAGTACACCTCGACATGAACGTGGTTTCGAACTCACAACTTCAGTGGTGATTGGCACTGATTGCACAGGTAGTTGAAAATCCAAATACCATACGATCAAGACCACGATGGCCCCTCCTCTTAACTGTTGCCATGAAAATGAAAAGATATAATATTCATACTTCATTACTACCACCAACCCAGGCAATTCATCAACTTCATTACAATTCAACAAATAATTGGCATAATGTTAATGTAACCTCGTCAAAATGTTTCAGATAACTTAGAGATTATGGTTTTAAATTGGAAAGATGAGGACAAGTTATATATTATAGGCAAAAATCATTTCATGTTAGCCAAAAATCTTCTATTAAATGGGTTAACTAAAAGGTTACGTTTGGTGAATTAAATCAAAATATGAAATCAACCAATAAATTGCAACAGTTACTACACATATACTGGATAGCTAGAGAGCAGAGTATATAAGTAATATATTGAAAAACGTAGACCCTATGACAACCACGGACCTAGTTGCCTTATAATGCTTGGTTCAATTTGGCACAGTACTTAAATAACGATTTGGCACGGTACTTAAATAGTGATTTGGCACAGTTCTTAAATAAAGATTTGGCACGGTACTTAAATAGTGATTTGGCACAGTTCTTAAATAAAGATTTGGCACGGTACTTAAATAGTGATTTGGCACAGTTCTTAAATAAAGATTTGGCACTGTACTTAAATAAAGATTTGGCATGGTACTTAAATAGTGATTTGGCACAGTTCTTAAATAAAGATTTGGCACTGTACTTAAATAACGATTTGGCACTGTACTTGCTGCTAACAAGGAAGCTACTAAATATTTTTTTACATCAAACACCAAATCACTGTATTTGTTTTATCATTTTACACCGTCTGTAATTTATATAAAAATATTCTTAGTTTGTTCTCAATGTTCTTCCCCTTAGAGATTTACATTATTATAAATAAATTTATTCCTACGGATAGGGATTAATATAAGTTATTGTAACTTGTTTCCCAATCCTATTGATTACTTCTAATTATGTAATGTATATATGTTGAATATTGTAATGTTATGTTGAATGAATTAATAAAATATGTTTAAACTAAGGAAGCTACTGAACCAAGGTTCCTTTTCGTAAAGTTGAAGTCATCACTTCGAAAATTTTACGGTCGCCACCATGACTTGGTTGACCGTTATGGAATATCTGTGTCACAAATGACCAAAGATATGTTCCACTTGTCGTAAACACTTCACGGTCCTTTCCTCATTCACGACTTATTACCGGTGTGTAACTAGATTGACACGACGGGCACCACTAGTGGAGCAGGAACTGCTTACCCTTACAGAGCACCTGAGTTCAATGATTGTATCCATTAGCAACAAAATTAATCGGTGATATACCAGTAACTTGATTGCTGAAAATAGGGAACACATTATTAAAAGACACAAAAATTAAAGTAGACACATTTTGTGTTCAACAAAATATTCAATCAAATTGAAAATAATATCAATGTTTAGATTCTTCATTGCTTTATGAATACAATGTGAAGACACAAGCATGAGTCTACTACACATACAGTGCTTTATAGTGGCAAAAGATGTTAAGCACTTCTGTTGTAGCTTTTATGAGACATTAGAACAAATACAATTTAAGAAGCAATAGCAGGGTATGTATTTATGGACAGAGTTTAATACTTACTTTCCTCATTACAGGGAACAGATGAGTATGAAACTGAAATAAAGCATTCCCCTTCAAGAGTTAAATAAAGTTTTTATAAAAGCAGTAAGAAATAGCATTTTTAAGTCAAAGCAAGTGTAATTTTAGATCCACAATCCTCGTTTTTAGGTTTTTTTAAAGAATGGTCAGAGGTTAGGTCTACCTGCATTTGCTACCTGGTTTTAAATGCTCTGCTCAATTAGGCATTTGCAATAACATGCTATGACTAATAATCCCACATTCTTCTGAACGTCAATACAGATTATTATATAGATAGCTGTGAATTACAGAATTTTCCGAGTTAAATAAAAACCATAATTTCACAGTGAAATTATCGTTTTTAATTTCACTCTCGCTATACTTCGTGCCATTTCGTTGTCGACGTCATATGAAGACTTCCAGTTTGAAACGTAAACAATAGACGTTATATGGCTTCGTGTACGCTTCAATTTTGATCAAATTTAACTTAAATAATATTTCAAGGTAAGCATTTTAATTATTTTATTGTCGTGGGTGGGTAGTACCATGTTTTTTTGAAGTGATACACATTATAGTATATCCCTACGCTACACACGTAATATAGTGCAATTAAACTAATTTTATATTAAATTCGATTTGAAACATTTTTTTTATCTATATAATAAATACTATAACTAATTGACGAATTTCATTATCAAAAATATGTCACTCATGACCAAATAACATTGTAACTCACTCATGCGATGCGCGCATTCGTGAGTTACTGCGTTATTTGGTCATTCGTGACATATTTTTGATAATGAAACTCGTCAATTAGTTATAGTATAAGTAATTGCACTCAACATTTGAAAATTGTGTTCACAAAATCCTACTCTGATACACTATAATTAAAATAGTCCCATAACTCCTACAAATTATGTTGAATCACAGTGATGACAAACGGTTTCACAGGAGTTGTGTTCACAAAATGTCATGAAAGCATGGGTGGCGGAGATCATTACTATGTCGTCTGGCGTGGAGCGGTGGAGGACAACAAATAATGCCCATTTATTACAGTACTTTCACATATAACACGATGGTCATTAAAGGAATGTTGATTCTGTTGATCACCAACATGAGTGTTTAATGTTCATTAATTGTAAGTAGGCTGGCTAGGTTTATGGTGTTTAATGCCACTTTCAACAATATTTCAGTTATATCGTGGCGGTCAGTTTTATTGGTGGAAGAAAACCAGAGTACACTGAGAAAACCACCGACCTGTCGCAAGTCACTAACAAACTTTATCACATAATGTTGTATCGAGTACACCTTGCAATGAACAGCTTTAGTGGTGATAGGCACTGATTGCACAGGTAGTTGTAAATCCAACTACCATGTGATCACAGGTACCTAAGCTCCCTTAATTGTAAGTATTATTTACTTTAACCAAAAAAAGAAACCAAATCAATAGTAATGGCTATTAAATGTTTCAAAGTCAATAAAATACCAAACTTTATACCATTGAATTGCCAATAATTCTAGAATGACGACCATTAAATTCTTTCTTTCTAATATAATTATGAATTAATGACATGAACATTCCAAACCATGCTGATGCAAACTGTCACCAACTGATTGCCCATTTTTGTTTGATTAAGGTCTTCAATATGCTATATTGTGGTTGTTTTATAAATTTTAGCTTTTGTAAATTTGTACTATATTTAATTTGGCACCACATAATTTGGAGTGAGTGAATGATTGCTGTTTAATGCCAATTCAGCAATTTTTCACCTATATTATGTCGAGAACAATGAGATGATGATGAAGTGCACTTTGTTAAGTAGACCAACATGCTGATTTTTATAGTGTTAGTTCACTGAAACAACAGTCCGTGGGGAGACATGTCACTCCACTCTGGCACATTATTCTGATTTTGAACCAACCAGTCTTTGCTCTTTCTCCTTAATGCTGCGTGCATAGCGGAGAAGTAACAAATACCAATTTCATAGTCTTTGGTTTGACTCGACCGGTGCTTGAACCCACGATTTACTGCACTAGAGGCGAGCACACTAACCATTACACCATCGATGCGGTTCCAAATATTTGGAATTGATTGATATAGATACTACATGTATAATGCTTTATGTCGAATATTGGCTTCATACATAGCTAAGATAAACGTCAGAGAACACCGAAAGAGCAGTCAAGAATGGATAATCCAGAAACACAAGGCAAAGACAAACAAAACAAAAAACACAACACAATATGTGTTGAAAACCACTATATGTAAATAAGACATGAGCCCTCTTAAAAACAACTGGAGGTAACTTTAGACAAAACGAATATCTTTTTTATGTGGAAATTGTAAAGGAAAAGACATGCATGAATTGCTGTTCAGACTTTAATAAAATTTCAATAGTTTATAGACACAGAAGCATATACATGACGATGTATATTGAATTTGCAATTAGGTTGCATTTAGTTATTGTTTTTTGTTTTTTTATTATTTAGTCATATTATTAAGTAACTACAGCATGTAGGCTGCTATCACTTTATAGAGCAACTCAACTGATTATTTCTATAAAGGTTTAAAACATTTGTGCTTTATTTATCATTTCTAAGGAGTTTTTTTTTTAATTTGCAGGCATGAACAAGAATCTAGTCAGTAGTGCCATTATATTGTATTATACAATATACCTTCTTGCAAAGTTTGCTTATACAATTAGGCTTTCAGTTTCAGTTAGGTTTCAGTAGAGATTATTCAAACATTATTTTCTACATGGTTGAATATTAAACTTTGTGTTGATATTATTTTTTACCATAAATCATATAATTAAATGAGAAATCTTTACTTTATAGGAAGTCATAGAAAAGTCTCCAATAAAGTCTAAAACAATTTGAATTATACTGTAAATCCAGACAAGTAGATTTAAAAAAATCAGTCAAACAAACTAGAGGCTCACATGAGCCTGTATCGCTCACCTGACATAACTAAGCCCTCTTAAGAATGTCTGCATGCCGAATACATCTAAGTTACTATTCAAATCCCATAGGGTTCTATGTTAAAACTATGTCTACTCATGGCAGCCATCTTGGATGGAGATCGTGGTCACCGAACAAAATTTAAAAAGTATACTATCCAAGGATCATCCATGCCATGTTTGCCTTAAATTGACTGACTGGTTTCAGAGGAGAAGACTTCTAAACAATTTTCCCATAGGGACCTATGTTAAAACTATATCCGCTGATGGCGGCCATCTTGGATGGAGGTTGGGTTTACAGGACATAATTTTGAAAGTTGACCACGTAAGGACCATTCATGCCATGTTTGCTTTAAATTGACTTGCTGGTTTCAGAGGAGAAGACTTTTAAACATTTTTTCCATAGGGTCCTATGTTAAAACTAAGTCGAGTCTTGGTGGCCATCTTGAATTTCCTATCAGCAAATGAGTCACAAGTTTAGTACAGGACCACCCAATGATCATTCCTGTAAATTCACAATTCAATTGGCTTAGTGGTTTCTAACAAGAAGATTTTTAAAATTTCGACCAATCAGAACACATTATGAGCCCTGGCAGCCATGTTGGATTTCCGATCAGCGCCAAAAACAAAAATCTTGTATATAACCATCTAATGAACATTTCTGCCAAGTTTGGTTCAAATCTGTTGCTTGGTTTCAGAAAAAAGATGAAAATGTGAAATTCCCATAGGGTCCAATTTTAAACTAAGTCGAGTCATGGCGGCCATCTTGAATTTCCGATCAGCAAACGATTCACAAGTTTAGTACAGGATCACCCAATGATCATTCCTGTAAAGTCACAATTCAATTGGCTTAGTGGTTTCTAACAAGAAGATTTTCAAGGTTTCAACCAATCAGAACACATTATTGGCCCTGGCAACCATGTTGAATTTCCAATCTACACCAAAATCACAAATCTGGTAGAGGACCATCCAATGAACATCTACGGCAAGTTTGGTTGAAATCTGTTCAGCGGTTTCACAGAAGAAGAGTTAAATGTGAAAAGCTAACGGATGGACGACGGACGCTTACTCATGACTAAAGCTCACATGGCCTTTGGCCAGGTGAGCAAAAAACGAGAATTTCCTCCAGCATCCAATTTGCTTCTGTTTTTTTTTTTTTTCTCTAATCAGCACCAAAATTAGTATTTTTAGACCTTTATTCTTGTCCAGTGTCTTTAAATTTTCACAGTTGGATTGGATAAACATTATATAACTGAAATATTGTTGAAAGTCGCATTTTGTACTTTTTCTTTTGGTCATTGTGTTGTGTCTGTCCTTCGATGATTTACGGATTCTGATTACCCCTTTGGTATCTTCAAACTCTTCTTACAATAAATGGCAAAGGCTCAAGTCTACAACATCAATTGATGAGGTACTTGATATATAACTTCATAAGATATACAAATTAATACAATGAAAACAAGAATTCTGAGAGTATTGCACATAGCAACACATTGTCCCCTACCGGCCGCAAAAATCAAAGGACCTAAAATACTACAAGTATCACCTTGCAGTGACTAGATTTTAAATTAAGTCAATATCTCGAAGGATGTAAAAAAAATCCAGACAACTTATAGTCCGTGGGCTAGCATAACCCCCTGTGCACCCCCC